>JAVTVY010020649.1:0-75600 GCA_036873755.1 Hanleya hanleyi
TATCTTTTAAACTATCATCTGAAAACTACATTCACGTTTTGTTAAATCTAGATTTTAATGTGAGTGTCGTGTATCTTGTATAAAGCCTCGAAGTAATGGTAGAAGCCTATCATTATTACACAGGGTTTGTCCAAATGTTGGAGTCATACACAGCGGCGATCCAGAGTGGAGCGATACCAAATATCAGAGACACTGTGTCTGCTATGGCAGAGATAGAGAACCAGAGAGCAGTTGCGGAGGCCGGGTCCATGTACATGGCACTGATGATGCAGAGCGTCGATCTCCCCACCACGGACTTTGACTCCCTACAAGAAGTCCACGAGTTTTGTATGGAAGAAGCTCTGGATATTTTCCGCGGCAGGGCCATGCAAGATGATGATGGCGAGTTTGCAACCAAACTGTTGGTAAGCTTCCAACTCAGATATGATTGTTGGTAGTTTCAAGTCAAACTGGTGGTCAGCTACAAATTCGTATAGGATTAGTGGAAGTGTAAAAACAAATAATTGTAACTTTGTAAGCTTCGACTCCTTACCATTTTATAACTAGTGCATGGGTCGAGATGATATTTCACTAACTATACCATCGTGGGTCACTGACATTGGTAACTTCGTATGCCTAAAGAATTTGTGTTGTACCAGCTATATTTTGAGGTCCTAAAATTCATTTTAAAAAAACTGGATAAAGACAAAATGACTGGTATTGAAGGAGGTGTAAGTTTTCCATAAATCTTTCTTTTGGGAATAATGTCAGATTCTTGGTTTCTCAAATTATGTATTTGAGCTGATTGTGGAACATGCAAATAATTGTTCTTAAACATTATTCTTGATCCATTTATACATCCATTACAGATTCGGTTGACGCAGGAATTTCAAAATATTGAATCTATGAATGCTAAAGCTTCAGAAGAAAGGTGTATGGCTGTTCTGAAAGAGCTCAATAAAACTATTGAAGAGAAGCTGGCATCAGGAAAATACTTCAAAAATGGGGGATACAGAGAATATCATAGAGATGTTAAAACGCTGGAAGAAGAATTCCAAATACAGCCAGGCCTTGGGCTGCAGGTAACAATTGACCTGATTGGATGAATACTTGGGCTCCAGATAACAATCGATCTGATTGGATGAATACTTGGGCTCCACGTAACAGTTGATCTGTATGAAAGAATGCTTGGACACCAGATAACTGTTGATCTATATGGATAAATACTTGGACCACAGGTAACAATTTATCTATATGGATGAATACTTGGGCTTCATGTAACAGTTGATCTGTATGGATGAATACCTGGGCTCCAGATAAAAGTTGTTCTGTATGGATGAATACTAGGGCTCTATGTCACGATTGTTCTGTATGGATGAATACATGGACCCCAGGTAACAGTTATTCTGTATGAATGAATACTTGGGCTCCAGGTAACAGGTGATCTGTATGAAAATACTTGGGTTTCAGGTAACAGTTGTTCTGTGTTGATGAATACTTGGGATTCATATAACAGTTGTTCTGTGTGGATGAATACTTGCACTCCAGGTAACAGTTGTTCTGTGTTGATGAATATATGGATTCTTGGGCTCCAGGTAACAGTAACAGTAACAGTGATCTGTATGTAACAGTTGATCTGTATGGATGAATACTTGGGTTCTAGGTAACAGTTAATCTGTGTGGATGAATACTTGGTCTCCAGGTAACAGTTGATCTGTATTGACGAATTCTTGGAATCCATGTAACAGTTGTTCTGTATGGATGAATACTTGGGTTCCAGGTAACAGTTGATCTGTATGGATGAATATTTGGGATCCATGTAACAGTTGTTCTGTGTGGATGAATACTTGGGTACCAGGTAACAGTTGATCTGTATAGATGAATACTTGGGATCCATGTAACAGTTGTTCTGTGTGGATGAATACTTGGGTTCCAGGTAACAGTTGATCTGTATGGATGAATACTTGGGCTGCAGGTAACAGTTGATCTGTGTGGATGAACACTTGGGCTCCAGGTAACAGTTGATCTGTGTGGATGAATACTTGGGTTCCAGGTAACAGTTGATCTGTATTGATGAATACTTGGGCTCCAGGTAACAGTTGATCTGTATAGATGAATACTTGGGCTCCAGGTAACAGTTGATCTGTATTGATGAATACTTGGGCTCCAGGGATCTGTATGGATGAATACTTGGGCTCCAGGTAACAGTTGATCTGTGTGGATGAATACTTGGGCTCCAGGTAACAGTTGATCTGTATTGATGAATACTTGGGCTCCAGGATGAATACTGGGCTCCAGGTAACAGTTGATCTGATGATACTTGGGCTCCAGGTAACAGTTGATCTGTATTGATGAATACTTGGGCTCCAGGGATCTGTATGGATGAATACTTGGGCTCCAGGTAACAGTTGATCTGTGTGGATGAATACTTGGGCTCCAGGTAACAGTTGATCTGTATTGATGAATACTTGGGCTCCAGGGATCTGTATGGATGAATACTTGGGCTCCAGGTAACAGTTGATCTATATGGATGAATACTTCATGTAACAGGTGATCTGTGAGGACGAACACTTGGGACTCCAAAAAACAGTTGTTCTGTATGGATGAATGTATACTTGGACTCCAGGTAACAGTTGATCTGTATGGGTGAATACTTGGACCCCAGGTAACAGTTGATCTGTATGGGTGAATACTTGGGCCCCAGGTAACAGTTGATCTGTATGGATGAATACTTGGGCCCCAGGTAACAGTTGATCTGTATGGGTGAATACTTGGGCCCCAGGTAACAGTTGATCTGTATGGGTGAATACTTGGGCCCCAGGTAACAGTTGATCTGTATGGATGAATACTTGGACCCCAGGTAACAGTTGATCTGTATGGATGAATACTTGGACCCCAGGTAACAGTTGATCTGTATGGGTGAATACTTGGACCCAGGTAACAGTTGATCTGTATGGGTGAATACTTGGACCCCAGGTAACAGTTGATCTGTATGGGTGAATACTTGGGCCCCAGGTAACAGTGGATCTGTATGGATGAATACTTGGGCCCCATCAGGTAACAGTTGATCTGCATGAATGAATACTTACATACTTGCCGAAAATATTCTATCCATGTGTAGCTTACACAACAGATGAATCTGACTATGTACCAGAAATCATTCGAAGATATTAACCTCGACCTAGTGTTGTCAAATCCACAAGGTTTATCCATGTTAATGCTAAACTGAGAAAGTGTTATGAACAAACTTTCCAAGTTCAGGCCATAAAATTGTAGGCAATCTGAATCCTGAAAACCGAGATATTCTGAGCTTATTGGTCAATTGTTATTTTCAATACAGGCATACCAAGTTTTGTTCAAGTTCTTGGATGACAAATGGTCTGAGTCCCATATGATAAGTACAATAGACAACAACATCAAAGAGCAGGAATTACGTCTGGCAAGTAAGTACAGCAATAATATAAGTACCATCAACATCAAAGCGTAGGAATTACATCTGGCAGGTAAGTAAAACAATAATATAAGTACCATCAACATCAAAGAGTAGGAATTACATCTGGCAGGTAAGTAAAACAATAATATAAGTACCATCAACATCAAAGAGTAGGAATTACTTCTGGCAGGTAAGTAAAACAATAATATAAGTACCATCAACATCAAAGAGTAGGAATTACATCTGGCAGGTAAGTAAAACAATAATATAAGTACCATCAACATCAAAGAGTAGGAATTACATCTGGCAGGTAAGTAAAACAATAATATAAGTACCATCAACATCAAAGAGTAGGAATTACATCTGGCAGGTAAGTAAAACAATAATATAAGTACCATCAACATCAAAGAGCAGGAATTACTTCTGGCAGGTAAGTAAAACAATAATATAAGTACCATCAACATCAAAGAGCAGGAATTACGTCCGGCAAGTAAGTACAACAATAATATAAGTACCATCAACATCAATGAGTAGGAATCACGTCTGGCAATTAAGTACAATAATATAAGTACCATCAACATCAATGAGTAGAAATTACGTCTGGCAGGTAAGTAAAAGAAGAATATAAGTACCATCAACATGGTTGGTTAGCCTTAGGTTACCACGTGTGCTGTAAATAGATTATTATTGCTTCTCACAGCAAAGTGGGGCCCGGAAAGTGACGTCAATAGAACATGGAAAAGGCGTTTACATAGCCTCACTGTCGACGTCATGTTTATGTCATCCAAAGGAAAGTAGATATACGGGAATCGTATGCGTATATATTACAAACAGGAGCAGCTGACTTCCTGTAACTTTGACTATGTGATACTTTTTACCCCTCAGCCATTTTGGCCTCGGGGTATTGTCGTTGCCATGTACGTCCGTCCGTCTGTCCGTACGTCCGTCCGTCCGTCTTTTAACGCATTTTAGGCAAAACCGCTTGAGATACAACCACCAAATTTTCAACACTTATTTCTCTAGTGCTAAGTCAGACGCCTATTGAAAGTGGCTTCCCTCGGCCCATATTTTACAGAGTTCTGCCCCTTTACAGATATATTAATTTCTATTTCTGTCCTATATGCCTGAATGTAACCAACTATATCTGCAGAACTGTGTTCGGTATAGCTACTATATTTTGGAAACTTATTTATATTGTTGTATTCTACAAGCCAACAAAGGATTAGTCGCCTCGGCTTATGGAGTTATGCCCCTTTCGGATGTAATAATCTCCGAATTTGTTATCTGTAGTTGAATGTACAAGTTATATCCGCAGAACTGTGTTCGGTATAGCTACTATATTTTGGAAACTTATTTATATTGTTGTATTCTACAAGCCAACAAAGGATTACTCGCCTCGGCTTATGGAGTTATGCCCCTTTCGGATGTAATAATCTCCGAATTTGTTATCTGTAGTTGAATGTACAAGTTATATCCGCAGATCCGTGTTCAGTACAGCTTATTCGTCTCCGTTCTTATTTTACAGTAGTGCTGAGTCAGACACCTATCGAAAGTGGCTCTCCTTGGCCCATACTTTACAGAGTTATGCCCCTTTACTGATATATTAATTTCTATTTCTGTCCTATATGCCTGAATGTAACCAACTATATCTGCAGAACTGTGTTCGGTATAGCTACTATATTTTGGAAACTTACTTATATTGTTGTATTCTACAAGCCAACAAAGGATAACTCGCCTCGGCTTATGGAGTTATGCCCCTTTCAGATGTAATAATCTCCAATTTTGTTATCTGTAGCTGAATGTACAAGTTAAATCTGCAGATCCATGTTCGGTACAGCTTATTCGTCTCGGTTCTTATTTTACAGAGTGCTAAGTCAGACGCCTATCGAAAGTGGCTCCCCTCGACCCATATTTTACAGAGTTATGCCCCCTTTACAGATATATAATTTTCTATTTCTGTCCTATATGCCTGAATGTACTACCGGTATATCTTGATCATCCCACATAGAACTATCTCTTCCCCAATTCACACTACACATGGGTTACAATCACTTGGGGAAAGCCGAGGGGTTTTGATTAGATCAATCTCATGTTATAAATAGTAAGGCGTCACATCATCAGACCGGGAGTATATATTGTGGGTAGATGAATGACAAGTATAAAGATATATAAAATGAGTCATAATAAGAATCATCGAAATGTTCTAGATAGGTGACTCCCATCTCTGCCCTGCAACCCGAACTATTTAGGTCACACCCTACCACCTGCATACTGCAGTCCGCACCCTGTATACTGCACCTTGCAGGCTTCACACAGCAGCTTACGGATGATTGTACCATTTAACCAACCTGCAGGGTCCCTGAACTCTGTGGCATGCCTTCAGACACGTTGCACCCTGTAGCATACCTGCAGGGTTCCGTCTACAGAATTCCTACACCATGTAACCTGCTGGCAGTGTCGTCGCATCCTTTGGCTTACTATAGGATTTTTATGATTTTCTGTCTTGTCTGCGATATAAATCCACGACAGCGTTACTTTCCCTAGAATTAGATAGGTTGTAGCTGCGGTCAGAATTCAGCTTTCGTGGATCTTGGATATATTCATTAAAGAATCGAAGACTATTAAATTATATATCTTCAAACTTGTCTTAAATGTCTGCAGGAATTGAACGAAGAAGTTATACGATTCTGAGTTCTACTTGATGGGTTGTAAGGAATTTTCAGCAATTTCAGCTTAATTGCTTCGCCGTGACGTCATTTATATGTCTTGCACTTGACCTGATGCATCCGATAGCCAGTCTTAGAACTCTTATAGCTACCCTCATTTGCCAGACGTATACCTATTTGTGATTCTATGCCGTCACTTGTTTCACTGTGACATTACATATAATGTCACAATTACAACTTTCAAGATAGACGACGACGAAACACATACCTCAATCCAACGCAGTTAAATAACATTACTCGCATACATTCACTCATCTTAGCTTGCTAAGGGCATTTCACGTTTCACTTAACACTACCCTTAGATTATCGCTGTGATTCGGCATGTATTTCACACGGCGCCATCTATCTAGAGGGAGATAATCCAGTTCGAAAGTTGTTCCCAAAGCATGAGGTCAAATGTCGGTCCCATTTAAACGAGCCAATGATATTATCTGTATTCAAATATTTCTCAGACATGCAGACATGTCAGTTTCACGAGGCGCAAGACTGGGGGAGTCTACGCGAGACCAAAACGAAGTTGTGCGAATTAGCTATTTTATTTCTCACTCTAGTGGAGCATGCTTCTTTGTTTATCTTAAGAAAAATCATATTACAAACGGCCTAACATATTCGAAAACAAAATAAAATCGGCGGCAGGCCACAGGAAAATGATATGCTTTTTATTTTGTGATGGGGGCACTTCGAGGCCCACCATGGGATCATTTCAATCGATCGCTTTCTGGAGGTGTGTCTTCGTTGTATGAATGTGATTGCACCGATGTCGGATGTAACGGGACCAGTCGGATGTGACCATTTGGGAAACGCCCTATTACACTCAGATAGCACCCGTTACCGCATGGCTACGAGCAGAAGTTTCTAAGTATGATCGTGCCATGCGTTCGGATGATGACATTCACTCTCAATCGAGAGCTATTCACTATTGACGTCATTTCATGTTGACCCACTTTATTCAGAGGAACAATGGCAATCTATTTATATCATGAATAGAGTTTGCTGGCAAACTTTCGGGAACTTAGTTCACTGGGGCCAATACCAATTGACGAGCAGTGAAAAGGCAGGTCCCCGGGTTGAAAGATATTTCTCGTGCACCAATACAGACTCCCATTACTACTACTGATATATATATACATAAGCAAAAAAGTAAAAGTAACCATGACCCTACCAATATAAACGTTAACGTAACATTCCAGTATTCCACAATGAAGTACGTCAGGTGTTGGCGGGGGGGGGGGGGTCATTTAACTCTGTTGAAGAGTGACGGGCCCATTTTTGAATTTCTTTGAGGTGATCTCATTCGATGGGGAATTGGTCCGGGATCTTATATTTTTCTTTTATACATTTTCAGCTAATGTATTACTAAAATGTGTCGGGCCCCTTTTCGATTTTCTTCGCGCTGATTTTATTCAACGGAGAAATGGTCCGGGATTATTTCTAGAAAATCTCTGTTTCCTACTCTAAGGTTTATATACTTTTTCAGCTAATATTTAGCGTTTTATTCCAGTATTGAGTTTGGCGGGGTGTGGGGGAGTCCACTATAGAGTGTCGGGGGCCTTTTCGATTTTCTTTGAGCTGATTTTATTTCACGGGGAAATGGTCCTGTATTATTTGTAGGAACTCTCAGTTTCCTATTCTAAGGTTTATATACTTTTTCAGAGTTAAAAATATGTTACACGAATTGACGAATTCTGGCATTTTATCTGGAAAACGGAGAAAAACGTTTTTTACACGCAAAAATATAACATATCATACTTTCATTTGATACTTGGTATTGTAACATCTCAGGCACGTATAGAAAAACAAATTTTGAGGAGATAGATGGCATAATTAGGTCACAGGAACATGAACAAGTCACACAGCCCCCCCTCTTTAATGGACATTTCGGACAGCTGCTTTATGACGTCATAAATCCAAAATGGCTGACCCTGGGTCGTGAAAATCTGGTTAAATGTGCCCTATAACATGTTATTTCGAATCCATGTGTTTAAATATGAATCCAAGGCGAGGCCATTTTGGCCCCTTATTGCGCCTTGTCCTTTTCATACGAGTAGGGCATAAACCATTCACAAATTCTCTGGGATAGTCAATGAAATATATCCCTGTAATAACCTTTGATGGGTTGTTATATCCCGCTGGTCCCTGTCGTCGTCTGTCCGTGTGTGTTTGTTGCGTTTTTCCGTTACCACTATACATTGAATACTATCGATTCAATTCAGTTCAAATTTGGAATGAAGATATAATGAGCAAATGGCTCACGGTCTCTAAGTCTGGTAAGGGGACAGTCTCCGTCCATTTGGTGAAACAATCTCTCATTACGCGCAGATATTTATTCCCTATCCTGGTCTGGGGAGCGGTCCAAGAATATCCATCGCTAAATGTTCCATAGGTTCTCTGACATGGTACTGGCCTGGGATTGCCTCCCTCAGATTATGTGTTTGTTAGGACTGGATTGTATACGCTATTTCTGTAAAATGAAGCAGCTGAAGTTGAATGGTGTTTATCGTGTCTATAATGGAACCCTGTTCAGCTGGGAGACGGCTCCTCTTCGTTAACTTTACTGCCCAACAGTGGGACGTCTCCTCTGATCAGTTTAACAGGGAGTGTTGACCGCTTCTCTCTTGTAGGAAACAAGCCTATGTTTATGTATACTTTTGTCTTTTTGAATTTGGTGCTAATACTGTTATATGGAAATGGAATAGGTCTTTGGATTATGGACGCGGATATTCTCTAATGGACGACGGCTGGATTATGAATGACGGACTAGACGCTTGTAACAGGAACAACCTTCATGGCATTCAAGTAGAGCTAATCATATTGGGTCATTTTGTGTCTATTTGAATGAAAATACACAGTTCCAAGCATCGTGCCTAAATACAAAATGGCAGCCATGATGGTTCACTCACATGACTCTTGAATTTACTTGACGTCAAATAAATATTTTCCTGTTTTGACACATTTGCTTTGTTAGCAAATCCAGCGTGGGATATGTGAGTCCACTGCTATACCTTAATATTTGAGACAGAAATCTCGCTAGACTGGTTAGCCTCTCCCCTCCTCGTCGCCGCCTTTCCGATACCGGTACGACCGGTAACTCTAGATACCTACGTCCAGTAACACCTGTGTCGGCTGGGTTGCGTTATTTCGTTCGACCATTGTTTTTATTACCTAAATTTCATGGTCCAATTTACAGATTAGTTTTCTTATAGAAAAGAAACTATTATGATAAGGATTATGATGAATGTATGCTATTCCCCAGGGTACAAGCGTGAAGTTCGAAAACTTGAGGAGGAGGCCGAAGAAGCTAGGCATGCAACAGAGGAAAAGAAACGTGAAATACAAGCGAACCGCGAACGACTGCAGAAACAACTTGAAGAGGAAGAACGTCGAGGTGTAGAAGACATGCGTAATCTACAGAAACAGCTAGATTCAAGCATGGAGAGAGGACTGAGGGCGCAAGAAAATCAGATAAGGGCACAATATAGTGGGAAGTTAGCCTCTCTGAGACAGGAGCTGAATAATTTACGGTAGTTCACACCTGTCGGTTCCTCAGAAAATCAACATTAGTTTTAGTTAACCTGTTTTGTGTTTAGTTTTAAGGTGATCGTGACTTATTGACTTGGCAAGATGGCAATGGATGAATTCTTTCACAAGTTATAACCATCTGTGTGATCTATACGCCGTAAGACTGACCCTGGGAGCGTGCATATCCATTTTCAGCCTACTTTCGGCAACTATAAGAGGGAATTCCTCGAAATCAACACCAGGTGATGTCGTCAGCCAATCAGCTAAACTTTACCGACTTAACCCGTCATTTTCGAGTCATGTGCTGCCTACTTGTTCAAAATTACAGATCTACAAGACCTCTTGGATGATACGGAAGTTATTCGTATCTTTATCTTTTGTAAGCTCAGACAATATCAGAAGTAGTATGAAAAGCCTGTAATTTATCAGATTTCTCGAGTCTGTTCTCTACCGAACAGTATACGGTGAAGTATCGGATATCGCCCCGCATGGATGGCGAAGTGTACGCAAATGATTCTTTTAGTGTCTTCACTCACAGATGATCACGCCAAGTTGTTGACATGTCAAGATAGCATTGGATGAACTGTCTTAGTGTCTTCGCTTACAGGTGACACGGCCTTGTATTGCTGACGTGGGAAAAAGGACCTTGGGTTAATTCTCTTAGTGAGTTCAGTCACAGGTGGTCACGCCGAGTTGTTGAACAGGCACAATGACAGTGGATGAATTAAGTGTCTTCACTCACACTTGATCGCGCCTTGTTGACACGGCCAGATGACATTGGATGAATTAATACTCTTAGTGTGTTCACTCACAGGTGGTCACGCCTTAGCTTATTGGCACGGCAAGATGTCAAGCATAAATTGTATTAGTGTCTTCACTTGCAGGTAATCTGGCCTTGTGGTGGGAAAAGGGCTTTAGGTGAATTCGCTTGGTGACTACACTCAAAGATTATCACGCCTTGGTGACATGGCAAGATGACATTGGATGAATTCTCAGTGTCTTCACTTTTCACTTACAGGTACACACCACAATAACTTGTGTTGTAACTCACACACGATACCAACTTTCATCTTTATTTTAACAACTCTATCTTGTGTTGGCACACAACACATGGACTTGTGTTGATATAGCAACATCTTGTAACTTGTGTTGGAAGTTGTGTTAAAAAAATACAAGTATTTGCGTGATGGCAGTGGATGATTTCACATTTGACTGGCAGGTACCTTACATATTCTAGTGAGATATGTGTTATTTTGTCTCTGCGACATAGGAATAATGATATCCGTGCATTTTGAAGATATAAGTAAGAACTATAGTATACAGATGTATTTAGATATTTTGCTGTATGAATAGTAATCAGTATACACGTGCCCTACCGCTCTAGTTAAAATCAGTATCCTGCTTGGCTACTAATTTACTTCCTTACTAATTTATAATTTCATAGGTCAACACAACTTGCCAGTAACATCACAAACCCGAAAAAATATGTGTATGATTTATTAGTTTAATATTATAAACAATGAGCATGCGTCAAAAATATATGTTGTATCCATGAGATATGAGTAGACGCTGCTATTCTAGGATATAGAATTTTGTTGAATATATGCCCTCGTCAGAGATTATACAAAGTACTGAATGGTTTCTGTCTGACATAACAGAGTTATATGAATCCAAATATACAGTTCTTGAATTTGTGCTACAGTCATCCCAGTATTGTTATGTCATGATATATTTATGGAATGGGACTGCATGTGAGTGCGGAAATTTGACCTGAATTGTGAGTACATTGTCCGACTGATTGGAGAATATTATTACTATTATGAACAGATATTCTGCCAATGAATGGCAGCAAGTAGAGGTGTAGGGTGGGAAGGTATGGATATAATATTTGAGGAATATTTGATGGTTACACGAGAAAATAGTTTGAGTATGTGTCGGCGAAAATGTATTGATCAAGTGGTGGTGAGTAAATGCTGTTTTCAAATTGTTGTCTAATTGGTATATATGCGAGTACAAGTCCTCTACCAGAAGTCGTTAGAAACTGTTACAACGACAATAATATACAGTAACCATGAATCCTTTCTTAATTGTGCTTAAGGAGACACTCTTAAAACACAAGTGTCGTAACATTATGTTGGATGAGTCACAACATTATATAAAGTGTTATATTTGTACCCCTTTCAAAAAGTTCTGAAAAGCTAATAGAATAATGTTTTCATAGGCGTGCTCAATGGTTAGTTAATATTAAAATTAAATATTAAAAGTTAAAATTTATAAACTTTCCGACACTAACCGTGCGTAAAATAAACATTGAGCACGCCAGTAGTATACAAAGTGGATCTTCATGTCCGTTGATACCAGGGGGCGCCACCAGTCTTGTGACGTCACTTCCGGTTCCGGTCACGTGACCGGAAGTGACCTCTGACCCCTGCACATGCGCACAATACCGGATATTAATAATGGTGCGCAGGGGACAAAGGTCACTTCCGGTCAGTGTCCGCCTCCTAGTGTCAACGGACATGAAGATACTCTTTATGGGTATTAATAATGGTGACCTGATGGCGCCCCTTGGTGTCAATGTGACCAAAGATCCCCATTTATAATACCGGCTATTAATAATGGTGCAACAAAATGGCACTTCCGGCTCACGTGACAGTCCGGAGTTATCTCCCCTTAGTTGCAGTCCCCTGGGTCGTGAAAATCTGGTTAAATGTGCCCTATAACATGTTATTTCGAATCCATGTGTTTAAATATGAATCCAAGGCGAGGCCATTTTGGCCCCTTATTGCGCCTTGTCCTTTTCATACGAGTAGGGCATAAACCATTCACAAATTCTCTGGGATAGTCAATGAAATATATCCCTGTAATAACCTTTGATGGGTTGTTATATCCCGCTGGTCCCTGTCGTCGTCTGTCCGTGTGTGTTTGTTGCGTTTTTCCGTTACCACTATACATTGAATACTATCGATTCAATTCAGTTCAAATTTGGAATGAAGATATAATGAGCAAATGGCTCACGGTCTCTAAGTCTGGTAAGGGGACAGTCTCCGTCCATTTGGTGAAACAATCTCTCATTACGCGCAGATATTTATTCCCTATCCTGGTCTGGGGAGCGGTCCAAGAATATCCATCGCTAAATGTTCCATAGGTTCTCTGACATGGTACTGGCCTGGGATTGCCTCCCTCAGATTATGTGTTTGTTAGGACTGGATTGTATACGCTATTTCTGTAAAATGAAGCAGCTGAAGTTGAATGGTGTTTGTCGTGTCTATAATGGAACCCTGTTCAGCTGGGAGACGGCTCCTCTTCGTTAACTTTACTGCCCAACAGTGGGACGTCTCCTCTGATCAGTTTAACACAGGAACAACCTTCATGGCATTCAAGTAGAGCTAATCATATTGGGTCATTTTGTGTCTATTTGAATGAAAATACACAGTTCCAAGCATCGTGCCTAAATACAAAATGGCAGCCATGATGGTTCACTCACATGACTCTTGAATTTACTTGACGTCAAATAAATATTTTCCTGTTTTGACACATTTGCTTTGTTAGCAAATCCAGCGTGGGATATGTGAGTCCACTGCTATACCTTAATATTTGAGACAGAAATCTCGCTAGACTGGTTAGCCTCTCCCCTCCTCGTCGCCGCCTTTCCGATACCGGTACGACCGGTAACTCTAGATACCTACGTCCAGTAACACCTGTGTCGGCTGGGTTGCGTTATTTCGTTCGACCATTGTTTTTATTACCTAAATTTCATGGTCCAATTTACAGATTAGTTTTCTTATAGAAAAGAAACTATTATGATAAGGATTATGATGAATGTATGCTATTCCCCAGGGTACAAGCGTGAAGTTCGAAAACTTAAGGAGGAGGCCGAAGAAGCTAGGCATGCAACAGAGGAAAAGAAACGTGAAATACAAGCGAACCGCGAACGACTGCAGAAACAACTTGAAGAGGAAGAACGTCGAGGTGTAGAAGACATGCGTAATCTACAGAAACAGCTAGATTCAAGCATGGAGAGAGGACTGAGGGCGCAAGAAAATCAGATAAGGGCACAATATAGTGGGAAGTTAGCCTCTCTGAGACAGGAGCTGAATAATTTACGGTAGTTCACACCTGTCGGTTCCTCAGAAAATCAACATTAGTTTTAGTTAACCTGTTTTGTGTTTAGTTTTAAGGTGATCGTGACTTATTGACTTGGCAAGATGGCAATGGATGAATTCTTTCACAAGTTATAACCATCTGTGTGATCTATACGCCGTAAGACTGACCCTGGGAGCGTGCATATCCATTTTCAGCCTACTTTCGGCAACTATAAGAGGGAATTCCTCGAAATCAACACCACGTGATGTCGTCAGCCAATCAGCTAAACTTTACCGACTTAACCCGTCATTTTCGAGTCATGTGCTGCCTACTTGTTCAAAATTACAGATCTACAAGACCTCTTGGATGATACGGAAGTTATTCGTATCTTTATCTTTTGTAAGCTCAGACAATATCAGAAGTAGTATGAAAAGCCTGTAATTTATCAGATTTCTCGAGTCTGTTCTCTACCGAACAGTATACGGTGAAGTATCGGATATCGCTCCGCATGGATGGCGAAGTGTACGCAAATGATTCTTTTAGTGTCTTCACTCACAGATGATCACGCCAAGTTGTTGACATGTCAAGATGGCATTGGATGAACTGTCTTAGTGTCTTCGCTTACAGGTGACACGGCCTTGTATTGCTGACGTGGGAAAAAGGACCTTGGGTTAATTCTCTTAGTGAGTTCAGTCACAGGTGGTCACGCCGAGTTGTTGAACAGGCACAATGACAGTGGATGAATTAAGTGTCTTCACTCACACTTGATCGCGCCTTGTTGACACGGCCAGATGACATTGGATGAATTAATACTCTTAGTGTGTTCACTCACAGGTGGTCACGCCTTAGCTTATTGGCACGGCAAGATGTCAAGCATAAATTGTATTAGTGTCTTCACTTGCAGGTAATCTGGCCTTGTGGTGGGAAAAGGGCTTTAGGTGAATTCGCTTGGTGACTACACTCAAAGATTATCACGCCTTGGTGACATGGCAAGATGACATTGGATGAATTCTCAGTGTCTTCACTTTTCACTTACAGGTACACACCACAATAACTTGTGTTGTAACTCACACACGATACCAACTTTCATCTTTATTTTAACAACTCTATCTTGTGTTGGCACACAACACATGGACTTGTGTTGATATAGCAACATCTTGTAACTTGTGTTGGAAGTTGTGTTAAAAAAATACAAGTATTTGCGTGATGGCAGTGGATGATTTCACATTTGACTGGCAGGTACCTTACATATTCTAGTGAGATATGTGTTATTTTGTCTGCGACATAGGAATAATGATATCCGTGCATTTTGAAGATATAAGTAAGAACTATAGTATACAGATGTATTTAGATATTTTGCTGTATGAATAGTAATCAGTATACACGTGCCCTACCGCTCTAGTTAAAATCAGTATCCTGCTTGGCTACTAATTTACTTCCTTACTAATTTATAATTTCATAGGTCAACACAACTTGCCAGTAACATCACAAACCCGAAAAAATATGTGTATGATTTATTAGTTTAATATTATAAACAATGAGCATGCGTCAAAAATATATGTTGTATCCATGAGATATGAGTAGACGCTGCTATTCTAGGATATAGAATTTTGTTGAATATATGCCCTCGTCAGAGATTATACAAAGTACTGAATGGTTTCAGTATTGTTATGTCATGATATATTTATGGAATGGGACTGCATGTGAGTGCGGAAATTTGACCTGAATTGTGAGTACATTGTCCGACTGATTGGAGAATATTATTACTATTATGAACAGATATTCTGCCAATGAATGGCAGCAAGTAGAGGTGTAGGGTGGGAAGGTATGGATATAATATTTGAGGAATATTTGATGGTTACACGAGAAAATAGTTTGAGCATGTGTCGGCGAAAATGTATTGATCAAGTGGTGGTGAGTAAATGCTGTTTTCAAATTGTTGTCTAATTGGTATATATGTGAGTACAAGTCCTCTACCAGAAGTCGTTAGAAACTGTTACAACGACAATAATATACAGTAACCATGAATCCTTTCTTAATTGTGCTTAAGGAGACACTCTTAAAACACAAGTGTCGTAACATTATGTTGGATGAGTCACAACATTATATAAAGTGTTATATTTGTACCCCTTTCAAAAAGTTCTGAAAAGCTAATAGAATAATGTTTTCATAGGCGTGCTCAATGGTTAGTTAATATTAAAATTAAATATTAAAAGTTAAAATTTATAAACTTTCCGACACTAACCGTGCGTAAAATAAACATTGAGCACGCCAGTAGTATACAAAGTGGATCTTCATGTCCGTTGATACCAGGGGGCGCCACCAGTCTTGTGACGTCACTTCCGGTTCCGGTCACGTGACCGGAAGTGACCTCTGACCCCTGCACATGCGCACAATACCGGATATTAAAAATGGTGCGCAGGGGACAAAGGTCACTTCCGGTCAGTGTCCGCCTCCTAGTGTCAACGGACATGAAGATACTCTTTATGGGTATTAATAATGGTGACCTGATGGCGCCCCTTGGTGTCAATGTGACCAAAGATCCCCATTTATAATACCGGCTATTAATAATGGTGCAACAAAATGGCACTTCCGGCTCACGTGACAGTCCGGAGTTATCTCCCCTTAGTTGCAGTTTTTGCCACCAGTGCAATCCGACCCAATTTCACCTTGCCATATATACGAGGGTCAGTCACAGTGTGCCACGTGACCGGAACCGGAAGTGACGTCTCAGTCACGTGACCTCCGCAGCGCCCCCTGTCGGAAGTAGGTCAATGGAACGAAAGATCCCCAACATCAGGTCAAAACGGAGTATGAACCGGAAGTGACGTCACAAGACTGGTGGCGCCCCCTGCCGGAAGTAGGTCAATACGCGCCCTGAGCGCCTTTTCAATAATGAACCAGATCAACTTTTACCATACGTCACAGACACGTGACCTCCGCAGCGCCCGATGTCGGGTGTAGGTCAATCTTTCTTTCAAAGGCATAATAATTTAACACCAGCTCCCTACACAATACACTTATAGTAATTAACAACAACAACACCACTCGATGAGATGAAATATTTTTTTATTCTGCTGACAATAATACGGAATATCATACAACAGTAAAACACCCTTTTCAACATGACGGGTCAATTATATAAATAATATTTTAACTGTAGTAATGAAGTTTCAATTCTCTTACACAATATATACAAGAGTGACTCACCCTTTTCAACATTATGGGTATGAGTTCAGTTCAAACAACGAGTTAAAATGCAGCTTAGATATTTAAATTGATATAGTTACGTAGCTCCAGCTGAAAATGCAGCTTAGATATTTGAATTGATACAGTTACGTAGCTCCATCTGAAAATGAGCATCATCCCGTTATCGGCTAGGTTTGCTATCCAAAATGTTTTTGATGTCGCTTTCCGGGATATCCTCATGCACACGGAGGCAAAAGGTCTGCTCAACATGTAGCTCTTGTACATTCTGTAAGGCCTTATTCCAGGTGGTCTTTGGTATAAGGCGTATACAGGTATGCATCATCTCATTATATGTTGTGCATCCCATACAGGCGTTGAGTCTGCCGATTTCCTGGCTTCATTTATGTAGGTAAGCGCTTTTGTACACTTGGAATAGATAGTCCGCTACAGGGGCAGCGGAACCGGGGGGGGGGGCCGAGGGGGCTACAGCCCCCCCCCCCCACTTTTTGAGACTGCAATGTTATAAGTCCTAGATAGCACCAGTCCAGCATTTAACATGGCCGATATAGAGTTCAGCCCCCACTTTCAAACGTGCTCCGATGCCCCTGCGCTATATCCAGTGTTAAGGCGTGCGAAACTTCTGGGGCAATAGTTTGCAGTGTACGCCATGCTGTTAGGTGTAGGGTCGCGCCAGTGGTCGATGGACGCCACATGTCGGTCCCCGTATCATATCGCCAGGACCTGATGTGTAATAAGGGCTGACCTTTGTACAGCGTATAGCTGACAAAGGCGGATTCGTGGATGTATATACGCCGGGTACGGAGCATCACGTTGGGCACACCGGTTCTCGTCGGATCACCGAAGTTAAGCAGCGTTGAGCTCGGTCAATACTTGGATGGGTGACCGGGTGCTGTACTGGCTGGGCTGATCAGTGTCCAGAATAATAGGAACTGTGGACACTCTCGTGTTCTGGCACATGTAGGCACCGTCGTGATATGAATGAAACAATGTTGAAAACGACGTTAAATCCTACTCACTCACTCACTCCTGTATATACGCTTCTCTTCTGTACCTGCGTTTTCGATGAATGATTCGACTTCTTGGAAAGAGGAACGCAGTTGGTTCCAGGCGGTAGCTGACAATTCAATGCGCCTGGCGGATCTGTTCCCTCTAGGGGCGGTGGTCAATATGATCCGTTGATTGTTACCGATTGTCAAGGTCACATTCGATGAAAAGTCCCAGTGGCGGTTAGCGGCATTCATCGCTTCGTCAGTAATGGAAAAATATGGGATATTTCCCATAGGCAGTTCGATCTCCTGGCCGTTTCTTGACTCGTGCAAATCAGCTCCCCTGTCCATGACTGATGGTTCCGTCTCCGCCGCCGCATCAGTAACATTTCTAGTGTCAGATTGTTTGGGGTCTGGTGGTAGTGATGGTCGTATCGATGGGAGTCTCCGGTCTGGTGAGTGGTGGTGATGCTGTAAGATC
Organism: Hanleya hanleyi; assembly: GCA_036873755.1. Taxonomy (NCBI): domain Eukaryota; kingdom Metazoa; phylum Mollusca; class Polyplacophora; order Lepidopleurida; family Hanleyidae; genus Hanleya; species Hanleya hanleyi. Next base: position 18,421 of record JAVTVY010020649.1, read on the forward strand.
ACTCAGAACCGCATCCATAGCAGCCGTATATTCAGGGTGATCGTTGTCCATGTACACCGTACGCTTAGAATAGTCTGGATTCATTGCACTGCGTGACATGGCTTCGCTTCAACTTTGAGAAAATGGATACAGATCTCGAAAACCGTGCTTATTTACAGAGCCGACGACCGACGTACCAGCAGCGTATTTTTCAGCCGCCAATCACAGACGCGCATAATCGATGTCATGCCAACGTTCGCGATGACCTATAGCGACGTAGGCCAAACGTAGCGACGGCCATCTTGAAAATCGCCATCTTGGACCAACGTAGGTCGATCGTTGTGCGGCCGCCATCTTGAAATTCGCCATCTTGGACCAACGTAGGACGATCGTTGTGCGGTCGCCATCTTGCAGTGTGTACATTGGGTGAGCAGTGTTATACAACACATATGTGGGAAGAGGAGCCGACATACTGACAGTCACATGACTTCACAGTGTAGTCTTCCGGTTAACCTATTCTGAAGCACATAGCAAGAATCTAACGATTCGTGATATGTGTTGTATCTCAGGTACGCTTTTATTGTACCTGTTCATGTGGCAACTTGGATGCTATGACCACACGGCCCCTAGCACCGGCATAAGCGGTATTAGAGAGCTATGATGAAAATGCTCTGACAACTCGTATATTGGTAATTGGTGAGCTGTTTCGCTGTGACAGAGACAGAGTTTTATAACTCGTTAAAATTAATTTAAATAAAGGGAAGGGGTTTATACCCGGGGAAGTCTCAATTCTAAAAAAAAATGAGAGAAGGGGGAGAGGGGAGGGGGAGTGTTTATCCCACGTGACCTACAGCGCAGACAACACCGTTTTGTAGAGAAAACGGCACGCTAACAGCCCTCAGTAAATTGAGAGATAGTCACGGAAGGAATACATATTGCATAAATTCCTGTAGAAAATAGGAAGTACACACATAAGACAATATTGTCCTGACGTAACAAGATTGGATGTTTCATATTTACGGAGAAATTGATTTTTATATTTGAGTCGGCTTGTTGGGCATCCCTTTGCAGCCTACAGGAAAACAGCTGTCAACTGCGTTTTACTATGTCACAAAAAGTGCTGGAATGAATTATTTATAAATAACTTCATGACAAATCCAGCTAAGGTTAGAAAGTGCATATATTGTACGATTTAGTCATAAAGGGTCACCACGTAAGACATTCTGATTATTGAGATATGCATTTTTGAAGTTCGACAATTTTTCTGACTTTAAGCGGACAAACTGCCGCCTGGGCGGGTAAATTTTCCCAGCCGTGGCACTGGGCTGGGTAATAAACCACCGGGTCGGGTAATTAAACAAGGACAGAGTTTTATAACTCGTTAAAATTAATTTTAAAAAAGGGAAGGGGTTTATACCTATTCTGAAGCACATAGCAAGAATCTAACGATTCGTGATATGTGTTGTATCTCAGGTACGCTTTTATTGTACCTGTTCATGTGGCAACTTGGATGCTATGACCACACGGCCCCTAGCACCGGCATAAGCGGTATTAGAGAGCTATGATGAAAATGCTCTGACAACTCGTATATTGGTAATTGGTGAGCTGTTTCGCTGTGACAGAGACAGAGTTTTATAACTCGTTAAAATTAATTTAAATAAAGGGAAGGGGTTTATACCCGGGGAAGTCTCAATTCTAAAACAAAATGGGGGAGAGGGGAGGGGGACTGTTTACCCCACGTGACCTACAGCGCGGACAACACCGTTTTGTAGCAAAAACGGCACGCTACCAGCCCTCAGTAAATTGTGAGTTTATCACGGAAGGAATACATATTGCATAAATTCCTGTATGAAATAGGAAGTACACACATAAGACAATATTGTTCTGACGTAACAAGTTTGGATGTTTCATTTTTACGGAGAAAATAATTTTTATATTTGAGTCGGCTTGTTGGGCATCCCATTGCAGCCTATAGGAAAACAGCTGTCAACTGCGTTTTACTATGTCACAAAAAGTGCTGGAATAAAATATTTATATATAATTTCATGACAAATCCAACTAAGGGTAGAAAGTACATATATTGTACGATTTAGTCATAAAGGGTCAGCACATAAGACATTCTGATTATTGAGATATGGATTTTTGAAGTTCGACGATTTTTCTAACTTCGAGTGGATGAACTGCCGCCATATTTGTTTAGCCGTAGCTTGTTCGTGATGGAAAATCGCGAATTTATCATACTTAGAGATACATTTCTCAAGACAACCTTGCATTCGTTGAAAATGTAGTTCTTCAGGCTTACCATGCAAATCAGGTTGCTGCCTGAACGCCTTATCGAAACGCCTTGACGCCATGATGAAGACCGACGAGAGAACAACAACAACAAGGATGACGGGTCAATCATCTTATTATTCCCTCTAGTACATCATACCCATGCTGGGGAGCCGCGTTGGATATGTTTACAATACAAGTAAACTCTTGTCCAATCAGAAGCCCGCCCTTTGAGAAAGTTCAAAGATCGTGGTCTCTCTTGTCCGTTAGATGTATTCTCGGCTGCTCTTGTCAGTCGCCATTTCAGAAAGTCGGGCAGGCCAGGATACCGTGGAGGCAACATATCCTCAAACAGTTGCTTGCGCATTTTTATCGCATTTTCCAAGGCCTCGGTGGGTGATAACCCCATATCCTCTTCCAAGTGACGCATGGTCTTCATGATGTGCATGGGGTCGCCTTTCATTTCAAGCGGCAGCAGGTTATACCGTTTATAGATGGCCATGGCTGTTTTCCTGATGCAGGGGCGCATTTCGGTGTACGCCTGTTGTAAGTTATCCTGTTCGCCGTCTTCGATTACCGAAGCATAACTATGAATAGCTTCATACACAATACGATCCCAGAAGGTAGGTTCTGCCTCATTTTCCTGTGATGTAGGCTGACTACCTGAGGTCAAGCTCTCCGTATCAGTAGATATAGTCTCAGCAGTCTCGGTTTCGGCATCAGTCGGTGAACGTTCAGCAGTCTCTGTATCAGCATCCGCCTCAATGGACTCCTCGGAGTCTTTAATCTCATGTATATTTTTCTCGTGTCGTATCATATCGTAATGTCTGGTGAACGTACGTTCACACTCAGTGCAAGTGTAAGCCATGTTGACGGTTGAACGTCGACTGCATGTTTTTGGAATACGCCTGGTTTTATAGACTGTAACGCCCGCCAACGCCCAGCTTAACGCTTCAACGCCCTGGTGAACCAGCTCAAAAGCTCTGATTTTCATGGGATTGACACTAATTCATCGAAATGAATTGACGCCCGTCAAAGTCCATTGATACGCCTTAACGCCCTATCTGTACGCCTTAACGCTCGTCTTAACGCCCGTCTCAACGCCTTAGCGTCCTTCTCAACGCGTTATGTATTGTCGATCATCTATGTTGGGGTTGAAGAAGATAATTTACCGTCTCCAGCTGCGTCTCCATAAAGGTTTGAAATGCCTCATGGAGGGTCAGCAGATTCTGGGCACGGGTAGTTGTGTTGGTATCCTCTTTGGGTATTATCTGTTTCTTATGCAGCAGAAGACATACCCGTGTCATCCATTGGATGTCATCTATGAGAGTGATAAGATGACAACGTATGCGTTGGTGCTGAACGGCGACTCCACCTTGAGCTATATCAATAATAGCATCGAAATTGACTTGCCGTAACGCTTCGGCTAGAATATCCTCGTTGTTGGGTTCACACAAGGTGGACTCTATAGTGCTCATGGTGAAATGAGCAAAATGGGCCCGTGTGAGCTATTTACACTGAGAGGCTTTTGGTCTTAATGATGCGTTCAAACAGGTGCTTCTTTTGTGCTATTGCTCTGGCATACGCCGCTTTCCAGTTCATGCCCGAGCTTTTCAACATCGATGCTCTTCTTTCGATTTCCATATGAACCGGGTCCTTGTCCAGCAATTTCATATGAGTCACGAGGTCGACATACTGCTGAAGTAAAGCCCGTCGTAGTCTGAGTACCAATCTGTTATGGGCTAAACTTGCGGTTTCCTCTTTCGAATACCCTTTGTTGTGAAACTTGTTTTCTGTGGCCCTCAACGTCTCGCCCATTTCGGCGTCTATACTTTCTTTGAACAAATCCTTCCATAGCCTCAAGTTCACATTATGTTCATTCCCTTGTACGGGTTTGGGTTGGCCCTTCACGGTTGAGTGATATTCCGGGACTGATGGTATGAAGGGGACCAGCTGTATGGGGGTGGGTTGCTGCTGCTGGACGGGTGTTGCCAGGTGTGGACTCGGTGGATGGTGTAGGGTATACAGGGTGTATCAAAAAAAACGGAGTCCTAGTACGATGACATATTTTTCATTGAGCAAAGGAGAAATCTATTTTTTGTTTTGATTTGTCATCAAGACCGACCCTTTGGGACTGACCAGCTGAACAATTCAATGATCTGTGATCAAGCATGTTAGAACAATAGCTATTCTTCAATTATGAGTGAAATGTGACTTGCGCCAGATTTGGTTTACATCATTCGTCTGTCCTTGAAAGAAAAGAAATACGGTGTACAAATGAAATGTCTTTTATCCACTCGGAATTCATTGACATTTTGAAAACAAAACGGTGTACAATTAAAATGTCTTTTAACTCTGAATTTAACAAAAAGGTGTACAATTCAAATGTCTTTTTAACAGACAATTGAATCTCAATCTTCAACGTGTCCTCCATTTCTCTGGATGCAGGTACGCGCACGTTCATTCATTGCCGCCACGGCCCGTCTGATAAGCGCCTGGTTCTGCCTCAGGTTGTCAACTTCTGTTATGATGCGCTGTTCCAGGTCATTGAGATCTGCTGGAGGCGTGATGTACACCCTGGACTTTAGGTAACAGTTAAGACATTTTAATTGTACACCGTTTTGTTTTCAAAATGTCAATGAATTCAGAGTGGATAAAAGACATTTCTTTTGTACACCGTATTTCTTTTCTTTCAAGGGCAGACGAATGATGTAAACCAAATCTGGCGCAAGTCACATTTCACTCATAATTGAAGAATAGCTATTGTTCTAACATGCTTGATCACAGATCATTGAATTGTTCAGCTGGTCAGTCCCAAAGGGTCGTCTTGATGACAAATCAACAAAAAAAATAGATTTCTCCTTTGCTCAATGAAAAATATGTCATCGTACTAGGACTCCGTTTTTTTTGATACACCCTGTATACACTTGGGTCAGTGCTTCCGTTTGGTTTAAATGATAATGTCAGTGGGTTCGGCAATGCTACAAACCGCCGTTCAAATATATCCAATATTACCCAGCTATTTAAATCCCATCAACGGAGACATCGCAGCCATGGGTGGCGAAAGTTTAATAGTTCGATGATTCACGAGCATATCACTTTAAATTACTTAGTGGGTTTAACTAGCACACCCAATAGTATACATAGCTTACGTACAGTTCTGTTTTCTGTATGCGTTACCTCAAATCAAATAGCCAGAGATCTACATCAATCTGTGTTTTCAGAAAATATAATACCACTCAAAATCACTAAATTATGTCAAGATACAGAGTATTTTCGGTTGTATTATTCAATTACTCCAACGCTGTCAAGGAGTTTGACTGGAACTTATACACGTCAGGAGGCTATAGTTGTGATTGTGAATCGTCGAACTTTATCTATGCACCATGCAAACATATTGTGACTGGTGACCTTGATGTGGTGAGTGATAAGGACCTTAAATTACTCCTGATGAAAGGACCTAAATATAGAGAGCCGAGAAGAATAAATCTGAAGGCTGACCAAAAGATAGTCCTGTCTGCATTGGAACAGTACGTTATTGATTGGTCTAAGCGAGAAAAAGTTGAACCTGCAGTACTCGCTGAACGGCTGGCCCTCACCAAGAGCAAGGTCGTTGAAACAATCCGTCATATTGACAAAAGTACTCTTCCCCAAGCAAAACAAGTACTGAGAAACCTCAATTCGCAAGAAGTTCTAGCAAATCTCCAAAGTAAATTCGTCATAGTCCCAGCAGACAAAGCTCCAAATAATATAATATTCATATGTAAATATTACCATTACCAGGTGCTGGTTAAAGAATTGAGTGTGGACATGTCATCATCAAATACGTCTACTTATTTCAAGCATAGTTGCATCCATAGGCATTTATAGACGAACAAATACACATTACCACATCATAGCATACTGTTTATGTATTATTATAAGCTTTATTTTATGAGCACAACATAAGGATGAAATTCAAAATGGCGGCATAGTTTGGCCATCGTAAATTCTTATTCTGACCAAAGACACGTGCATGATTGACATTGCGGGCCGAGTGCTGAAACTGCACGTTCATAAAGTTTACATACGTATACAGTAACAATTGTTTTTGATTGAAATTGTAGTTTAAGGACCGCTTCCCATTCGGATTTCGCGGCCCATCAACTCAATACTTTATTTGAATTTCGCGGTACATTTCTTTGTTTATTGAATATCTTTTCCAGCGCTAGATATATCAATAAATAAATAATAAATAACAGTGAGAGATTAGTAGGAGATATGAATAGAAGTAAATAAGAATCGCTGTGTACAAGTTCGTAAGTCTCTTTCTGGTTTTTGGTTAAGTTATACTGGTGAATATGAGTTCACTGTAATCGCGTGGATGATTCCTTTGTCTTGGTACCCCTTTGTACGCACAAAGCCGTCCAGAAAAAAACTGGGAGAACCATGGGCGTCTTCAGGATTTTTCGAATCGACTTCCCTAACGACGCCCTTGGGAACAGGGTGGGTTCTTCCAGAAATCTGTGCCTGTAACAATTGCTTGGAGTGTGTATTGGGGCACAGGACGGCAGGTCTACGTCCTATATTGCGTGAAAGTCAAAGGATCATATTCTGTGTTAAGTCGTCAGTTCGGTGTCATCTATGGGGTAGCGTGTCGGTGTGATTTAGGATTTGGTGTTCTGGTTCTGGAGGTTTCTTGTTGTACGGCGTTGTCACTCAATGCGCTGTTGGTATTCTTGTGATCGTCATCCGTCTTCTGTTTTTATTACAGTAACAGTAACAAGAAATCTCCCTCTCCTTTTATATCGCATGTTTTCTAACCCTTCGTATCCGAAATTAAACACCAAAAAATTCACAGATTAACTGATAACAAATATATACGTTACATAATTAATGGAATTTCTACTTTCGATTCACTCCGATCTTTCAATAGTTATTGTTATACAACATACGAGTTTTCCCACTTTCGCTTTCAATAGCGTTGTATTCAACAACATTATAGCGAATCCATATGCCCTCTGGTTCTGGAATATTTTGGAGTGTCGTGGGAGTGATTCAAAGTAAACGGTAAGGTCTGGACAAGTGAGACCTAATATGTGAAAGACTGAACATTACGGCCATTCGCTTTATCCTGCACATGTACTTTGCGTTGACAATTTACTTGGTTTCGTGTTACATAAAGCCCATCTCACACTAGGAACATTTTGTTGTATTAGAACAGAACAGTTTATTCGTGTTTATGTTCGTGGTAACCTCACGCTGCGAACATTTTCTCTTGACCGCCAGTCGCCGCGATCAAGCAGCGAGGCTGCCGGTTATGTGATGGGAGCCATTTTGTTGTGTCATGTGAGAGCGGCTTCGTCACATGACCGACAGCTGCCAGTTGATTGGATAACTGTTGGTAAATGTTCGGACAAATGTTCGCGATCACCACACACTGCAACCTGTAACCATCTCGGTCATCTATACGCGGTAAGATGGATGGCGAAGTGTACGCAAATGCACACACTGAAGACAAAAACTGTTTGAGGACGAAAACATGTTCCGAAAATCAAACAGGTTTGATTCCACGAATTTGTCCCCCGAACAGAATGTTCGTGTTTCTGGGTACCTCACACTGCAGACAAAACATGTTCTGAACAGTGTTTTTTGTGCTAATACAGCAAAATGTTCGTAGTGTGAGTTTGGCTTAAGCGATGTTACATTTTTGGATAAGTGTTCACGTGTCCTGCAGATGAATGAATACACAATTCATCACGTGATTGAGAGAGATATAATGCGTCATCAGGGTTTGGGACCATCGGCAGATGTGTGCGTCATCGGATAGCTTCACGCAAGATCAAGCACTTTAGTGACATTGGGCAGTGGGAGATTGAATAGAAACACCAAACTGGTAAAATTTGTTCCGCCCAGCGAATTTCTCAATCAGTACCTTTTGCTTTCAGGTAACCTGCCTTAGATAAATCCTGCACAACTGTGGAATATACTCCATGTCAGACTAACTTGAATTCCTCTTGAAATGCTTGAAATAGATCTCAATATAATTTTCATATCTAACATAGTGTACATTGTAGCAAAGACATATTATTTTTATACCTGCATTTCAACAATGTGTGTGTTATCTTTATTGACTTATGCTGACAGAACACATGTGAACACATGTTCAAAAATGAACACCATTTCTAACACCTGATATATATTTGATGTAATAGCGAATTGGAAAACCCGGAAATCAGGGTTAACACACAGGGAAGGACGGTAGGTTATGTATCGGAAATATGTTAGTTTCCAGGAAATGTTGAGTATACGGCTGAAGTCTGCAGCCCGTTCGTCAGTCTCACATACACACCCTGCATACCAAACGGCTGCTCCAACTTTCGCCGGAGAGTGAACTTCCGCCGGAGGGAAGAGCGTGAAAAATGGTAGGATAACTTGTTGTTTTTTACGTTGATATGTCAAACCATACCCTTTCAACAATATCACATTGTCTCAGTCGTTAGATGGTACGTTTATTTAACTAGCTGACGTGCTTTTGAGAACGGGATAACTCTAAATAGACAATTACATCCATTAGAAGCCGAATATAGAAACCTTTCTTAGAAAAACTACATCAAATATGCATTTTATCTAATCAATCAAGAATATACCTACGATCGTTATGTAAAACGAGGTTGCCTTTTGATGGCAAGATGATATTTATATGTGAAAAGGAAGAATTTCGATGCTTTTAAGACGCATGAATATGACCTGTGTGGAAGTGCTGATACAACATACGGCGGAGTGAGATCCTCCGGCGGTATTTGTACCATATACGAACATGCATGAGCTGGAAAAACTAACATTAACCGAAGTAGATTGAACTATTTGAAACTACAAGCTATCAGCCTGCTGTTAAGGAACTATTCTTCATATATCCATAACTTATTTGGCGGATGATACACAAATAGATGATTTTTTAAGCATCTAATCACTGTTATGTTGCAATATAGCTCTTAATGTCAGATAAAATGAATTGTAATTAGAAAATAATACAATGATGAGTTGAAAATTTCACTCGAATTGCTAACACGTTCCCTTGAGAACATTTTCTCATTAAATTTTCGAGTAGTAAATACGTGAAAACTACCAAAAAATGACAAATCTGAACTTACTTAGCTTCTCAAATTTGTAATTTCCCTCCGCCGGAAGTTCACCCTCCGGCGGAAGTTGGAACAGCCGTTTGGTATACAGGGTGTGACATAAGCTGACCACAAACACAGCAAGCCTATTCGCAAGTCTATTCTGCAAAAAGAAAACGACGGCAAGTCTTTGAAATGGCATTATCGTGGACAAAAGACTGACAACACGGACCAGTAGACATGACGATATTAAAGGAGGACGTATCCCATTTACATTATATTGGATAAGGTAAGGAACTCACTATCTGGTGATTTATTAATCACATGTCCTAGTCTACACTAGGAGACCATCAATATGACGCCCCACTTGGTCCATTTGAAGCAAAGATAAGCAGTCTTTAAACGATAGCCTATTTGTTGTAAAGTGTATAGATTATTTTTCACGAATCTACACTTCCACAGCCGTTATGTTCCGTTACGTAATTGGGTGAGTATTATTGTACAATGAAGCATTTACGAGTCGGCTTCTCGGACTCAGTGATATTGTCATACTTCAGGTAAGGAGACATAGATTTTGCCAAGAAATTAAGCACTAAAAAATCGATGGTCTCGGTGTAACAAGAAGTGGTATCTATTTCTTGCACACTTGTGTCCCTATGTTGATATTATAATATCAGTTTTTATCATTTTATTGTATGACTTTGTATTTTTAAAATGAACTAGTATTTAGCTGTGTGCGTGGTCGACACTTCGCCTGCTTATCTTCGTTCCAGTTTACGTGGCCAAATTAATAATCGCGTTAATGTTTTGTTCGAACCGTCATGACTGCCTGTACCAGTTCTATTGGTATGACGGATCCGCCGTAAACAATTTGAGCAAGTCAATACTCGGTCAACTCTTTCGAGGGGACCTCGAGACTTAGCGGCCGAGTCGCTCACATCTTCATTGATGAGAGCGTCTGCACTGTGATTGTTTGTTGATATGTGTGACTAACTTTAACCGAACTAACCTAATCGACCATGGACATTCCTAGGATGGACAACCACCAAGGATTTACGGTGTTGAAGCGACTCCTTTCGTTATGATTTCGGATGTGGATTTACCAGGAAGTGCTTTGTTTCAATTGGATTTGTGGTGTGATTTTCCAGATTTGTTGCAGGTTTAAAACAGCACACGCCTCTTCTCTATTGCGGAATATAAAAGCTCACCAGCCTGTGTGTACCAATTGACTAAAGGGACTATGCATGTGCGAAAATAACATGTAGTGGCTGGAGAACATTCTAGAAAAATAATCTACAGTTGCTGAATAGTGTGACGTCACAACTATCGTTTAAGTTAAGAGAAAACACTCGTAACTGTCGATTCTTGAAAAAGAATGGACTCGGCGCAGATGTCACTGCAAGAACTGATTACAGTTTGGTGACTGTCACCCAAGCGTTACTTATATTTTACCTTCATGACAATCTTTGAGGTTTTTACTATTTGCAAATTTTTCATGTTATTCATTGGAACACATTTTCCGCCAGATAACTCTGGAATGCCTTTGTCAATCAACGTCAAATAAGTTGTGCGTATTGCTTCTGGTTAGAGGAAGAAACCTATTGATTTTCAGTTCTGACCCAAACCGGAACGGTAATATGCCTGTCACCCCAGCTGCAGGTGGAGCCATCTGGAGGCCAAAAACAAATTTGGTTTCTGCGTAATAAACTTAGAATTACATCAGATTCTTTGCAATTTCAGTATGTGGATACTTTTCCACAATATGTCGCTAGTAGCAAGGATGCCCACAGAACCCCAAACGCACCTAGTGACCTCAAAAATGCCACGTGACCAAATGTCACGTGACCATTTGGCGGGTATAAGGTTCTGGGGTATGAAAGGCCCCGGATGTAGAAATACATGTATACTCTTCCATGTTAAAATACATGTATAGTCTCCCAATACATGTATGCTATGTTAAATACATGTACATGTACTTAACTAAGGAGGGCATGATTACAATGGAGGGTTGTTTGGGAAGGGATGAATGCATTTAAACAATGAAACTGAGCAGATGGCCTTGAAATAGTTGAATAATGTTTAACAAAGTGTGGCAGTCACACAAAGGAGAGATACATGTATATGGTGTGTGTGGAGCTATGTGTAATGTTTGACCCAGAATCCCCTTCCTCCCCCCTCAAAACGGGGCAGACCCGTCATGTAAGACAACTTCAATCGGCAACACTTTGCGTGCAATATACTTGGCCCTTTTCATTCCTTGGTTGAATGGTTCCCCACATGTAGTCACCTATTGTATGTGTCTTACATGACGGATTTGCCCAAAACGGGGTAATATACATGTATAGTCTGCGAAGGCAAGTGGTTAAAATAAAGTAATACCTCCACAGATAGGGGAGGTTTACCGCTCTAATCATGAGTCTTTTTCGTGGTCAAAAAAGTGTGAGGCATAGTTTTACCCATATTTTCCTAGCGGATTTGTTTTGCGACTATTGCGGTTTAGATTTTGAATCATATGACGATACCGAAGAATTCATACGAAGTTTTTCAAGGAGAACAATAGGAGATGGACACGATTATGGATGATGGGACCCCACCCCTCCCCCCTCTCCTCCCCCCTCTCCTCCCCCTCCCCTTCCACCCAATTCCCATAACCGAAGTTTAGGGTGCATGCAAAGTTAAAATAAAAAGGTGGCCTTAAATATAGATAGGGCAAGTTATGTATCATTAACAAATGGATACTTTGGAATTGTAGCGGTTAATAATTTATGGTATCATACGGTGTTGGTTTCTCCTGTTTTAAATTGTTTGTGCATAATTAGATATGTTATTTGCGCTGAAAACTGACCTCACTTCCACTCTATGCATTTCTTGTTCTACATGAAATCACTTAGTAAAAATTCAAATAACACAGTTCTCTCCCCTGCTAGTCACGCACATGCTCACACCCATACTTCCTTCTTGTTTCTACTTCTGATGATCAAGGAGGCCATTTTGTTCAGTTCCGTGAAAATCGATCTATTTCTAGCGAAATCACTACAGTTTGATTACCTTAAGACGTCTGATATTCTACCAGAAGTCCTTTGGGAAGTATTCTTTACGATTATCAAGCATTATGGCTGCAAATATGTCTCAAATGGCATGTGTAACATGTGGTGGTGCCAAGCCTGTATATGACATACATTCCACCTGCCCGTCATGTCGCCAGGGTGTAGTGTGTACCTGGGACACTGCCTGCGATGAGTGTATTGTATGGGCGCCTGGCCTGTTTCGAGCCTATCTTGTCGGGACACTGGCCTGTTCTGATAATGCTAATGTGTCTCCTAATGTCGCCAATGAGACGTATGTACATGTAGCTCCTTCTCCCCGATCTAGCGTGATCGAGGATACTAGGGAGTTTGTTGATACGCCAGCTGGGGGACCTACGTTAGTCAGTTTATTGAACGTAAATAAAGATAAACAAGTGCCCTCCCCCGCTCAAATTTATTCCTTTTCAGACCGGGCGAAGGGTCAATCAGGTAAGATTACAACACATATAAGGGAAGTGGGAAGAGGTGCCGACATACTGACTGCGTCACATGACTTCACAGAATAGTCCTCTGATTAACCTATTCTAAAGCACATACCAAGAATCTAACGATTAATGATATGTGTTGTATCTCAGGTACGCTTTTATTGTACCTGTTCATGTGGCAACTTGGATGATATGACCACACGGCCCCTAGCACCGGCATAAGCGGTATTAGATACAAATCTAGAGAGCTATGATGGAAATGCTCTGACAACTCGTATACTGGTAATTGGTGAGCTGTTTCGCTGTGACAACTCGTACATTGGAGATTGGTGAGCTGTATCGTCGTCAGATGTAAATGACGGCATTTAACACAAAAGACTAGTCTGTAAGACCCGATGTCGACCCAGCATCAACTTCCCACAAGTGCCAACATATATCAAAGACCAAAAGGTCTGTACAGGGGGCGACCCAGATGACCCAGATCGTTCAAGTGAAAGGAACTCTTGAAGATATGGAAACCAGCACTACTGCGATAGTGGACGTGGAGGTTCCTATCGAGCGAACCCCTGTGTACGACGACGAAGGGAAGCCGGTAACTGGTCCAGGCTCGGTGTCGGAGAGCCAGTCATTGCCGATCTCTCGATCGGTAATGTCTAATGTCTTATTAAATTTTCATTTGGACCCGGGATTGCGAGATTGCCTTCCTCAACCCTGTTGAGGCCTGGACTCTCCGGTCGTTCACTAACAAATATTAACTCAGTAACAATCGGTCCGTCCAACTTTCTCCAGTCTACTTCCGTTTTCTCTGGTGGCCCTTCTCGTCCGCCTCCCGAGACGTTGATGACTACGAGCCTTATGAGCCACCAGAGATCCAGGTTCCCGCAACAACGCCAGCTGGGTATGTATTCAGGTACCTATAATATGCCAAGTTATTTGCCTGCCTCTGAGACGCAGTATCAATACTCTTCTCAAGTTGCGAGAATGACTTCGCCCTTGCGTGGCTTAGCTCAATTCTCAACTTCCGGGGGTGTTCGTGGTACGGGACCGGCCATGCTTCGGATGATGCGCCCTCTTATTCGAGCTTCCGGTTTACGACCACGAATGCCAGTTTACCGACCTTTACAGTGGCCGTGCTCACGGCCATGCGTGAGGTCCCAGAGTGTGAACACCCCCCGTCAGGCCCAACTTTCGGTTCACTCTCAAGTGACGGATCCTACCCTGGCTGCCATTCTTGCGGGAATGGAACAGCAGCGGAAGGAGATGAAGGAACTGAGAGAGTTTCTGACCAGTCATATCAAGGTCGGTATGCTACAGTTTCCGCGACTGACGGGCCAGTCTATGCAACCGGAAGTTAAATTGACGGGGTCTATCCCTACTATGAATCCATACTGGCAGGAAGCCTCGGAGGATATGGAAGTGGATAGGGACCAGTACGGTAGCTCTGAATACTACGAACCTACCAATACTGATCCGGATGCTCGCAAATATTATGATTTAATTGCTATGATCGGTAACGACACTTCCGCCCTCGAGTGCTATTCATTCTATATGCGATCTGTTCCATAGAACGCTAGCAGAACCCGCTACGCAGGAAGAACGGGCATTCAGGCTTCGACCGAGAGCTCGCTTCCGCCCGGCAGGCTCTTCTGGTCCGCTCCCAGTGCAGAAGCCGAATATACGGTCATATGGCATACATGACTCACCATTCAGCTTCCAGTCTGCTGAGGTTAATGGGAACTTCTCGTATTTGTGTTCTCGTATTTGTCTAACAACCCGGATGTTCCGTTTACGAACAAGCAGGCCTCGACACTTGAGGAAACTGCCCGTCAAGGACTGATGATTACAAATCATCTCGACTGGTTTCTTAAAGCCATTAAGGATGGTTTGTTCTCGTTGGCGGGTGGGGAAAGTCAGGAACAGTTACAGGCGGGAATTAACCTTGTTCTTGACTACCAGAAGATAGCTTCCAGTGCTGTTGAAGACTTGTTGGTGCACAATGCCTTCATGTCTTCTATGCTTGTGTATTTACGGAGAAAGGCCTACATTCCTCTAATGCACGAATACACACCGGAAGCTGTAAAGAGAAGCCTGTTATCTCTAACAGCTTCTTCTTTACTGTTTGGTGACGCTGTAGCCGAAGTCCGTCCTGAAATAATTCGTATTGAGCATGACAGGTCAGTGGCTTCCGGCGCTTCGACCAAGAGACCGGCGACTTCCGGATCGGGTCCAAAGGCGAAGAAGGCTAAGAAAACCCCGCCTTCCGGTTCCAAGACTGTTAAGGGATCTTCTGGCCAACAGCAAGGCCAAACTTCCTCTTCTGACAACCCCAAGTTATCGAGCTGGGGTAATAAGAAGGGGGGGCAAGGGGAAAGGAAAGCGGTCAAAGAAGGATACCTGATGTTTCGAACCATACCGGTTGGCTTCCGGTATGGCGCGAACACCGAAGCACAGCGTTTCCAGTCTCGCCTCAACAAGACTTTCCGATAGGGGGAAGGCTTCAGTTGTTTTGGCTGAACTGGACAATTATCGGGGCGGAATCTTGAGTCATTCGAACTCTCAGATACGGCTATCGCCAATCGTTCGACACGATTCCGCCGTTGACTGCAATTCCCCTTCCGTTTCGTATTCCTAAACGAGCGGTTCATCTATCAGCAATACAATATACTGCGGACAAGCTGACAGAGAAGGCGTCTGTTACAGAACTTCCGGTTTGGGACAAAACACCCGGGTTCTATTCGCCGGTCTTTCTGGTCCCCCAAAAAACCACGTCCGAGATGCGCATGGTTATCAACCTCAAGCGTCTCAACAAGGACTATCTCACTCCACCGCCACACTTCCGCATGGAGTCCTTCCGGTCCATCCGGTCGGTACTCAAGCAAGGAGAATGGTTGACTTCTGTGGATTTAAGGGATGCATATCCCGATACATGTGACAGAGCCTGAGTACATGTATAAACTACATCGGCCGATCCGTATAGACCCAAAAGGGCATGTATGACCTCTTGCCCACGAGTACCAAAAGCAGAAACGTAGGAAGAAGAAAAAATGGAATTAAACATGTAGAATAATATGTGATGTTGAAGTAGTCGACGACCAATATAAATTCCTGACTTGGCCCCTCTGGTCATGACTAGGGTCTATTGCCGATGCCAAGCGATATATTGCACCTTAACTGGTAAATTTTAACTAAAGAAAATCGATATGGGAACAAATGGGGCGATTGTAAAAGGTTTGAAGTAATGGGGAGAAAAGCGACTAGGGTTTTTTCGGAATTTGATAGGAGATAATTGCTATTGTGCGGGGAGTGAAGTTCTGGTATGCTAGGTTAATCATTTGATATTTTCTTGGAATTTTCTTAGATTGGAAAAGTGAAAGCGGATAAATTCTAGCAATCCAGCAGCCTCTACACCTCGAGTATTGTATTGGAAGGCGGAATCCACAGACATTCCATCACGCCCGCTCTGTTCTAGGAATCCGGCTTTGAAAATGTAAATGAATATCGGTTGTCTTGGTCCATACGGCCTAGCTGAATAAAACTGGAGGTGATATTTCCTTCACTAAATGGGTTCAATGAATATCTACATAAACTTAATGTAGATGCCCTTTGATTTGATCCGATGTTACCCAATCCTCCCTATCGAAATAGTTTATTAAAAAAGAAAAAAAATGTGCTATCTATAAATAAATACTATCTGTGCGAAATGCGATTCCAAATTGTTTTTTTCGTATGTTTGAGGCGGTCTGAAACGCACCGCTCTTTGATCCAAATCAGCCCGCGAATTCAATATGACCTACAGCAGCCCATGCTTACTTCCGTGCACGCGCCTAATCCATTGAAAGAAATAAGAGCTCACTCTCAAGCTGGAAGGGTATACTAAGAAAAATCGGAGGTATCGGGCGTGTAAAGTGCCGAAGAGCTGTTCCAGTCTATTAACGCTCAATTAAAGATGGACTTTGGTTCTACAGGATAATAAAACAGATCTCGAAAGTTGTTCAGTCGGGAGTATATGTCACCTATCCGCGAAAAGAAACACGTATCTGGGAATCTGACATTAGAGCTCTGAATTTGTCGGACGATGATGTGAAACGTCCGCAAAATCTAAAATTATAACCTAGTGTACGTCTCTTCATAGCATTTGTATACACCTCTTCGGTCCGTGTAACACTTGACAATTCAGCTTTCCATCTTGCAAAATTGAAAGTAGAAAGATGGAAAGCTCTACTTTCAATTTTGCGAGATGGAAAGCTCGAATACGGGAGCGATGTAGAGCTCCATCTTTCTACTTTCAATTTTGCAAGATGGACAGCTGAATTGTCAAGTGTTACACGGACCCTCTTCACCTCGTATCCTTTCTTGGCTAGATAAGGGAAGGTATGCGTACCTCTAATTAAGTTAAGACAACAATGTTGGTTGCTCTATGTGAACTCAGACAAATCGTGAAAGTTACGAAAACAAAATTCGAGTTCCACGACAATCCGATAAATCCTATCGCAAAAGCCTTCTCGCCCTTTCGATTCAAAGCTGAGCAGTAGTGTATAAACGCGAAATCTGATCGCATTTCTGTGGGTGCGGAGGGAAAATGGCCGGAGGAGAAGGGGAGAAAAAAGGGGGATGATATTTGACCTTGGGTTACTATGGCAACGTGGAGAAGGGACTTCCGTTACGTGATGGGTTGTGTGAATGTAAAAATTAGGAATTTGTCTGGATCCCAAAAGAGCGGGAACACGGACTTCACGCTAAAACAGGGCAAATTTTACTCAACTAGATCTAGATGAGCTAACATTGATCCTAATGGTCGGGAAGGCCCTCAACGTGATTGGAAGAAGAGCGTTTGAAAGAATGTCATCGAGATCCAATTATACTAGCATCGGATTCAGCAGTCATGAAATAATAGACAAGAGACATTTTCTCAAAAGAGAAACAAATCAACCGTCTGAAATAACGTCAGTGGATATAGGAACACGATTCACTACCCGCCGACAACACCCGTCTTAACGCGGCAACGCCCGTTAACGCCCGCTACCGTCCGTCTGAACGTCCGTTAACGCCCGGTAACGCACGCCGACGTCCGTCTTGACGACCGTCGACGTCAGATTGAGAGAGAGAGAAAGACTAACAAAGCTAACGTTTCATAAATGTTATTGCCCCAGATGTTACATCATACCTATGCTCGGTGAGCCGCTTTGGACACGGTTACAGGTCATAAAACTACACAGTGACATTAGTATTAAGCGCGCTCTTATCAGTGTACGATGAAAAACCCTCAATGTCGTACATCAGAACCATTTCGGCCATCTTCGTCATCTTTTCGTTTTTCTCAGTGTCCAATGAGAACCCATCGTTGATACGTTATACGTCAGAAGCACTGTCGTCCATTTTCGTCAGTTTTTTTCCTTTATCCTTGTCGGATAATAAGCAGCCATCGTTATGCGTCAGACTCGCTTTCTGCCAGTTCGGGATACTTCAATGGCAACATGTCCTTGAACAGCTGTTTTCGCATTTTGACAGCGTTTTTCAGAGCCTCCCTGAGGGGTAAACTCATATCCTCTTCCAAGTACCGCTTTGTTTTCATGATGGATCTATGGTTCGTAGACGGCCATAGCAGATTTTCTGATTCGAGGTAACATGTTGATGTACGCCTGCTGTATGGTCTCTTCGTTCCGTCCCTCTGCCTCGATAGTCGCGGCGTGTGCATCAATAGCCTCATTCACAATGACATTGCAACCAACATTGCTATCTTTGTTACGGCTTCGTTTACAGAAGCGACGCTTTCTGGTCATCTATCGCGAAAACGTAAATCTTTTTCATTCGCAATTACTTTTGCCTCGCAGTCCGAGTGGAATTGTTTGAGCTTAACCTTAACATTTTCCTACTAATAAAATATTGTTAGTGATGACGCTTAACTCGTAGCGAGAGTTTTTTCTCCCATTTTCCCTTAATGAAAATGAATTCCAAATGAGTCCGCACGGACTTAGTTAAAGATACGCATACCTTTCCTTATCTAGCCAAAAATGATACGAGGTGAAGAGGTGTATACAAATACTATGAAGGGACGTACACGTGGTTATAATTTTAGATTTCGAGGACATTTCACATCATCGTCCGACAAATACAGAGCTCTAATGTCAGATTCCCAGATACGTGTTTCTTTTCGCGAATAGGTGACATATACTTCCGACTGAACAACTTTCGAGATCTGTTTTATTATCCTGTAGAACCAAAGCCCATTTTTAATTGAGCGTTAATAGACCGGAACAGCTCTTCGGCACTTTACACGCCCGGTACCTCCAATTTTTCTTAGTATACCCTTCCAGCTTTGAGAGTGAGCTTTTATTTCTTACAATGGATTAGGCGCGTGCACGCAAGTAAGCATGGGCTGCTGTAGGTCGTATTGAATTCGCGGGCTGATTTGGATCAAAGAGCGGTGCACACTTTTTGGAATCGCATTTCGCACAGATAGTATTTTTTATAGATAGCACATTTAAAAAAAATTCTTCATTTTTTTAATAAACTATTTCAATCATGGAAATTTCGATAGAGAGGATTGGGTAACATCGGATCAAATCAAAGGGCGGGTACATTAAATTTATGTAGATATTCACTGAACCCATTTATTGAAGGAAATATCACCTCCAGTTTAATACAGCAAGGCCGTATGGACCAAGACAACCGATATTCATTTACATTTTCAAAGCCGGATTCCTAGAACAGAGCGGACGTGATGGAATGTCTGTGGATTCCGCCTTCCAATACAATACTCGAGGTGTAGAGGCTGCTGGATTGCTAGAATTTATCCGCTTTCACTTTTCCAATCTAAGAAAATTCCAAGAAAATATCAAATGATTAACCTAGCATACCAAAACTTCACTCCCGCACAATAGCAATTATCTCCTATCAAATTCCGAAAACCGCCTAGTCGCTTTTCTCCCCATTACTTCAAACCAAACCTGTTACAATCGCCCCATTTGTTCCCATATCGATTTTCTTTAGTTAAAATTTACCAGTTAAGGTGCAATATATCGCTTGGCATCGGCAATAGACCCTAGTCATAACCAGAGGGGCCAAGTCCGGAATTTATATCGGTCGTCGACTACTTCAACATCACATATTATTCTACATGTTTAAGATATTCCATTTTTCTTTTCTTCCTGCGTTACTGCTTTTGGTACTCGTCGGTAAGAGGTCATAAATGCCCTTTTGTGTCTATACGGATCGGCGGATGTAGTTTATACATGTACTCAGGCTCTGTCACTATTATCTCGGTCAGTCCAAAGTGGCCTTTGTTCCCAATACATGAGACTGTAAAGAGCAATGCAATCTTATTGCCTATTGTCACACCGTTCCAAGCAAGTGGACGTACTAAACCGCCGTTGCTCCCAGAACGTGGGGCTATAAGGGAAATACTAGCCGTGTTAATGATCTTCTACCTCGGTAGTTTTCAGGTGTATCAGTGAATTGTTCAGAACAAAGGTGTTCCATGTAACTTTACAAATTTTCTGAACAAGAGTGCAAACTTCGCCGGATCAAAAGTAGGTAATATTAAAACCGCTATACTAAGATAGTGTAATTCCAAAATAACGAAAATATTGTAATATTAAAACTGTAAATGGAGAAATCCAGGTAGCTGACGTATTTCAGAGAAATATCTAATTATGCACAAACGATTTAAAACAGGAGAAACCAACACCGTATATTACCATAAATTGTTACCGGCTACAACTCCAAAGTATCCATGTCTTAATGAGACAAAACTTATCTATATTTAAGGCCACCTTTTTATTTTAACTTTTGATGCACCCTAAACTTCGGGTATGGGAATTGAGTGAGGGGGGATCCCATCAGCCATAATCGTATCTCTCACCTATTGTTCTCCTTGAGAACCTTCGTATGAATTCTTCAGTATCGTCATATGATTCAAAATCTAAACCGCAATAGTCGCAAAGAAGCACCCAAGACATATTTTTTTTAAACAAATCCGCTATAAAAATATGGGTAAAACTATGGCTCACACTTTTTTGACCACTTCCTAAAAGAACAAGCACCCCGCCGAAATGGCAGCAATATTTTTTAGCATTGTTGGTCTCGGAGGATATACATGAGGGAGGCAACTGCTGCTTCATAGGCGTTTGATGCGGAAGAGTCGTTCTGCCTTCCCAAGTTTTAAAATCAACTCAGAACGGTTGACTGAACGTTGATTGCTTCTGTAATATAGTATCCATGCAATGAAGCATGGACATTATATAACCGAGAAGCGACCCACAGTGACATCTCGAGGCATATTATCTGCAAACCAAATTTGACGAGAAGTTGAATGCATCCTCAACCTATTGCCCGGAAACCAAATTGTAAATTTGTCACCAGGTGTTGCCACCTGTAGGTGCAAGTGGGCGAAGCATCATCTCATGACATGGTACATGTATCAGCATACGAACTTTGGGAAGAATCTGAAGAAGGGTCTTCAAGTTATTGCCCGGAAACCAAATTTAGATTTGTATGCACAAGTGTGCGAAACACAATCGCAAGTGACATCTTATGGCATATGAATACCAAATTTGAGAAGAATCCGATGAGCAGTTGTCAAATTATTACCAGAAACAAATTTCAGATTTTTCCACCAGATGTCGCCGCCAGTATGCAGAAGCAGTTGAAATACCATCCCAAGGGACATATCATGGCATGGTATTTTTCCACCAGATGTCGCCGCCAGTATGCAGAAGCAGTTGAAATACCATCCCAAGGGACATATCATGGCATGGTATCTGCATACCAAATTGGAGAAAAATCCGATGAGCGAAATCAAATTTAGATTTGACACGAGGTGGTGCTACCTGTAAGCACAAGTGGGCGAAACGCAATCCCAAGCGATATCATATGTCATGGTATATTCATACCAGATTTAAGAAGAATCTGACGAGCGGTTCTCAAGTTATTACCCGGAAACAAATCTGGTGTTTCGCCACCAGGTGAGCGAAAGGCAATCCCACGCAACATCTCCTGGCATGATACATGCATGCTAAATTTGTGGAGATTCCGATGAGCGGTTCCCAAGTTAATGGCTGAAAACAAATTTTGATTTTAACACCTGGTGGCGCCACCTATAGGCGCAAGTGAGCGAAATGCAATCTCAAGCGACATCTTAGGTCATGGTATTACCCGGAGACATGAGCATGCAGTTCTCAAGTTATTGGCCAAAAACAAATTATCGAAGAAACTAGATACAGTCGATCGAATACGATTGGAGGCATGCTTTTTGCATTTTTAGTAAAGGAAACATTCATTATTTGTGAAGAAAGTAAAAACATAAAACTTAGGAAAAACATCATTAACATGGCCCCATAAGATACTTTGAGGGTAGGTACCCACATACCAAATTTAAAAGAATCCATTAAGGTCCAACAGTTACTGTCCGGAAATGCAATTTTACCTTGGCCCTTAGGTAGTGCCAAGTGTAGGAAGATAGGCATAAAATAATCCCAACCGAGATCTTGAGGCAAGATCCCTTGACATTGGAAATAGAAAATGTTAACTTAGCCTACAGGTGGCACCACCTATGAGCAGATCGACAAGAAATACAATACCAAGTGAAACCTTCAGGTAAAGTACATGTATACCAAACTTGGAAAGAATTCATTCAAGTATTAAAAAGTTATTGTCCGGAAACATAATTTTAAATTTGCCCCCAGGTGGCACCACCTGGTGCGGCATGAAAAATGATGCCAATTGAGGCGAGGTACCTACACACCAAATTTGGAATGAATCGGTTCAGGTATTAAAAAGTTATTGTCCGGAAACATAATTTTAAATTTGCCCCTAGGTGGCACCACCTACATGTGGATCGGCATGAAAAACAATGCCAAACGAGAAATTAAGGCGAGGTGCCTACACACCAAATTTGGAATGAATCGGTTCAGGTTTTCAAAAGTTGGAAACACTCAACTTAGCTTTCAGGTGGTCCCCCGATCAACATGGAAAACATTCTCAAGCTAGATCCTGAGGCAAGGTACCACCACACCAAATTTGGAAAGAATCCTCAAGGTTTTCAAAAGTCATTGTCTGGAGATGCAATTTTAACTTGGCCCGAGGTGGCGCCACCCAGAAGCGGATTGGCACGAAAAACAATTTCACCAAGTAAGATCTATAGACAAGGGACCCATTTACCAAATTCAAAAACATGGGTCTGTGCCTGATAAATTGAAACCTTTTGGGGCTGTAATTATCCCAATATTATCCCAATATTGCAGAAAACACACAAATTTCAGCTTCTGCCAAGGTATATTGGAGATATATATGCTCGAACACAATATATGAGGGTTGGGCGAGGGCTAGTTTGGGAGATGGAGGGTGCGGCTCGGCGCCCTTGGGGGTGGGGACATGCTCTCCTTGAGAGTAGTGGTAGGTGTGCTGACATGAAAGCCATAGAAAGCTCCCTGTACATGAAACAACCACACTGACAACTGCATGCCATCATCTGTCAGTCCGAAAAACGACAAGGTGGAATTCAATTCAATTCAGGAAATTGATCATATGCACAGTGTGCACCAAAACTTTAGGAACTCAGTTGTAATTAATATAGTAAGTTACACATGTGGACACAAATGGTGTTTTGAAACACGACGTCGCCCTTTCCGTCGCGCGTCGCGCGTCGATTTTTACAATGTTAAAGAGATAGGCCAAAACTCGACGTCGCGTTTCAAAACACGACGTCGACTTTTCGCGTCGCGCGTCGCGCGTCGACTTTTGCAAGTCGACGCGCGAGATCAAATTGGCATAAATAGAACACCATACATAAGGCATGCCTAATTAGACAAAGCATTTGGAAGTTATCGATTGTGAAGAATTTGAATGGAATCCACCGTCATGCTCAAAAGATTGGAGCAAGACCCAGTGGCGCCACCTCCAGGTGGATCTTCCTGAAACGCAATACCAAACCATGTCTGGTCACAAGGAGTGTATATGCTAAATTTCGAAGGAATCCGACAAAGCTTTTGGAAGTTAGAGACACAAAGAGAGCAAGACCCATTTTAACTGGAACGGACACGAAGTAGCGAAACTCCGTGGCGCCACCTTGAAGCAGAACCATTTTGTACCAGTGGCGTCACGGTCAGGCAGATGTTGCTGAAATGCAATACCAACTGGCGTCTTGACGCAAGGAATGCGTATGCCGAATTTCGGAAGAATCCTGCAAAGCGTTTGGAAGTTATCGCTTGCGGAAAATTCAGACAGACATCCATGGACATCCACGGACACAAAGAAGCAAGTACCATTTTGAAGTCCCCGGCCGCGTTGCGGCGGGTGACAAAAAGACTCGTGATTAGAGCGGTAAACCTCCCCTATCTGTGGATATATTACTTTATTTTAACAAGTTGCCTTCGCAGGCTATACATGTATATTACCCCTTTTTGAGGGGGAGGGGGGATTCTGGGTTAAACATTACACATAGCTCCACACACACCATATACATGTATCTCTCCCTTGTGTGACCCTGCCACTCTTTGTTAAACATTATTCAACTATTTCAAGGCCATCTGCTAAGTTCCGTTGTTTAAATGCATTCATCCCTTCTCAAACAACCCTCCATTGTAACCATGCCTTCTTTAGTTAAGTACATGTACATGTATTTAACATAGCATACATGTATTGGGAGACTATGCATGTATTTTAACATGGGAGAGTATACATGTATTTCTACATCCGGGGCCTTTCATTCCCCAGAACCTTATACCCCAAATGGTCACGTGACATTTTCGAGGTCACTAGGTGCGTTTGGGGTTCTGTGGGCATCCTTACTACTGTCGCTTGTTGTTTTCAACTGCATATATTCCTGGAGGTCAAATCCAGAACGTCGATCGATGCATGCTCTGGCTTGCAAGTATGGGTCAAGAGTATGCAAATTCATTGCATCTCAGGATGTCTGCTGCATGTTTTTCTAGAATACAATGATGTGATTATTACATCATCGTGTAGTTTGCGAGCGCCCTAGCGTACCATTTGCAGCTTACCTTGAGAGGGATGTCTTGTTATACTGTCTTCCGTACTAGATAGGTCATAGTAAATAGATTAAGGTAGAGCTATAGGATATACTATATAATGAAACATTCCACCCATTCTCTACTTCTCTCATCCCAACAACCTTGGTCCAGGGACCTTTTGGATGTAACATGCCAGATCGAAAACACGAGCACTACAGCTACAAGTCTTGGAGTTCCGGTGCAGCTACTCTGAATTGTTAACTGTTTTGCTAAGAGCCTTTTACATAGTCTGAGTTTCCCTCATTCCTCCTGTCAAACGACGGTTAATAATTGACAGATTGTTTGGCTGGGATTCATCGCGTCAACTACGAGTTTGCGTAGCGCCCCGTCCTGGTAAAATGAACAGAAGAAACATCATTCGGCCGTTCTAACAATAATTTGAGAGTGGGTATGTCACACCCTTTGTGATTATATGGCATGGCATACATATATAGCGGTTGGCTAAGTCGAGCCACTAAGTCGGTTCCATATTTATTTCATTGTATAGGCAGAAGCAGAACTCGTTCGAGGCAATTGACAACTATCCAAATAGAACAATGACGAATCGAAGGTATGGGCACCTCCCAGTCTTTCAGAAACCCCAATGTTTAGTGGCCACTGGTGGAGGAAGTGGCCTGGTATTGGAAGGTAGTGTTTTGGAGGAGTTACGCCAGATCGAAGAAGACCTGGTTGTCGTCGGTATAGCTGGACCATATCGGACAGGGAAGTCCTTTCTTCTTAATCGACTGGCCGGGAAAAATAAAGGTACGTGCAGACTACTTTTAGTTTGCTTTTCAACAGATCTGATAGTCAGGTAGCTTACCATGGGAACCGTAAGGTAGGGAGAAATGCGATTTCTGTATTGCTCCAAATGGTAGCTGGGCATGTGTACATAAAAAATATGACGGGTGCACCCCTGGCTCCATTCGGCATCATTTCTAGGCCACGACCTTTTTACTTAATATTTCATAATCAGGTCTTTGGAAATTCGTATAAACATTGGGTACCAAACTGAAGCTAATGATATGCACAATGCTAAAATATATGTTACAATTTTGTATTGTGTCACGTTAGGTAACTTTGATGTCATTTAATGTCACTCTGGGTTATCCAAATTTGCTGGGTCAGTATTCATAGGACGAACTTCATGATGACAATGTCGCATGTGATGATTGAATTACAACACATATAAGGGAAGTGAAAAGAGGTGCCGACATACTGACAGAGCCACATGACTTCACAGTATAGTCTTCCGGTTAACCTATTCTAAAGCACACGTGTTGTATCTCAGGTACGCTTTTATTGTACCTGTTCATGTGGCAACTTGGATGATATGACCACACGGCCCCTAGCACCGACATAAGCGGTATTAGATACAAATCTAGAGAGCTATGATGGAAATGCTCTGACAACTCGTATATTGGTAATTGGTGAGCTGTTTCGCTGTGACAACTCGTACACTGGGGATTGGTGAGCTGTATCGTCGTCAGATGAAAATGACGACATTTAACACAAAAGACTAGTCTGTAAGGCCCGATGTCGACCCAGCATCAACTTCCCACAAATGCCAACATATATCAAAGACCAAAAGGTCTGTACAGGGGGCGGGCCTCGGGGACGAAACGTCCACCAGCAGAATCTCGCCATATACAGGTAAAAATTACAACACATATAAGGGAAGTGGAAAGAGGTGCCGACATACTGACAGAGCCACATGACTTCACAGTATAGTCTTCCGGTTAACCTATTCTAAAGCACACACCAAGAATCTAACGATTCGTGATATGTGTTGTATCTCGGGTACGCTTTTATTGTACCTGTTCATGTGGCAACTTGGATGATATGACCACACGGCCCCTAGCACCGGCATAAGCGGTATTAGAAACAAATCTAGAGAGCTATGCTGGAAAAACCCTATGAATATTTGAGGTTATCTGGGTATACAATCTCATCTGATGAGAAAGTAGTTGATTCTGAAACGCATTTGACTCCATTGATATTGGCGGTATCAGAGGAATCTGCCAGTCCATTAGTCCGCCGTTTTCCGCTCTGTTGCGTAACAAAACATGACCTCTTAGATTATGTGGCTTATCAAACTGGCGTAGTTAACACGTTTGCTGAACAATAGCATACATATTCCAATGAAACTAAGAAAAGACGTGCCCGCAGCAACTTTTTTTTAGCACAGATTGAACAAAAACCGAAGACCTATCTGAAATATGACCGATAGCACGACACTCATGGATAAACTGTCCCGTCTTGCAAATCAAATTTTTTTTAATTTATTATAACAATAATGAGATACTAAGGCTAAGTCCGGGAAAACACCGAGTAGTAGTATATAAAGGCGATCTGGGGACCCATTTTAGAGACGATAACTCTATAGGCTCAATTCCTGGTTATCTCCCCTGATTGGCACATTTCTGTCCCTAAACGGGTCCCCAGATGCCCTTTTACTACTTATCAAATTGACGTGACAAATGACGTCACATCCGATCGCTTGACATCCGGGTCACAGGTCTCATCCGGGCCAAATGTCAACGGTCACTTCCGGTCACGTGAGAGCCCAGTAAGAGTTCTCTGCCCCTACATTAGACTCCAGCGACTTCCAATGTTGATCTACGGGAAATGCATGTATAGGATAAGAGTATTGGGGTGGTCATTTTTTTTCCCGTGGATTTTACTATAGTGCGTGGCATCTTCTTTTCTTTGTCTCGCGATGTAGAGCACGATGGGAGGGGTCTCGAGGCCCTGGGTTGACTTCGCTGAAAAGTTCAAGCAGGTCTGGGGTGGACATGTTAGGTCCATTCTGGTGCATTGGACAATGTTAGTCCCAATGGGGAACCCATTCATGGACATTTGCGGATGGGGTGTGGCCCACTGTTTTCTTCATCTCGAGCTGTAGAACACGATGGGAGGGGCCTCGAGACCATGCGTTGACTTTTGTTGAAAGTGCTGATGACGCATGCGCAGTAGGCAGGCAGATCGAGGTGGACGTTTTGGGGTCTAGGTGGACCCATAGTGGTCCGATTATGTCGTGTCAGGTGTCATCGTGAAGATCTCGTGAGGAAGCGTCCAACCGGATGGATGTGGGTTGGGAATATCGTCAATCTACGCATGCGGAGTAGAAAAAGGGTATTTGAATGGACGTTTTGGGGTCGCGGTGGGCCAATAGTGGGCGTACTGAGCTACGGGAGGTGTCACCGTGAAGCCCTCGTGCGGGACCATCCGACTGGACTAATGTGTCGTCCATTTTCAACATTCTGCGCATGCGCAGACAGGGAATTGTATGAAAATGAATTTGCGATAGACGTTTTGAGGTCGAGGTGAATCCATAGTGGTCGGATTGGGTCGGGAAGTTACCAGTTTGAAGCTCTCATGAGGTGGCGTCCAACTGGACTAGTGTGGAGTAAAACTAGCGCAATGGGGCGCATGCGCAGGCAGGAAATGGTGGCGAAAGGGCATTGGAATGAACGTTTTGGGATTAGAGGTGCGCCATCCTTGCTCCTAATGGGTCGCTATTGTAACGTGTGAAGAAGACTGTGACGTCATCAGAAATAGAGAAAGCGTATTTAAATTCCAGTTGCTCCTTAGTAACACAGAAAAGCAGAACCCCAGTATATTTGCCCTATGACGTCTGTGGAGAGTTTTACAGTAACGCCTTAGGGACACGTTTGGTGGCGATGGGAGCCTTGTTCGAACTTGCTACCTGGTAGAGTTACCTGTGTGTGTGGTGGTGGTGGTGGTGGTGGTCTTGGTGGTATAGTGTGTGTTTGTGGTGATGGTGGTGGTGGTGGTCGCCGTGGTGGTGGTGGTGTCTGTACATATAGGGATTAACACGTGTCCTTCTTCAGTCTATATGTATTGGTCGACTAATCAACATGTCGTGCACGTGTACGTTCTGTCAGAGAACCTTCTCTCGTCGCGATAGTATGCTCAGACACATTCAATGCAAACACAACCAAGAGACACCACCGAATCCCGCTATAGGTCCACCAAGTGGAGTAGAGCATCCCTATTCCATGACGGTGAGCGACCCTGCGGAAAGTGAAAAGACGTCATGGGTGATCAAATTCTTAGAAGAAGAAGGGCTCCTCAGTTATACCCATGAAACCATGTACTTCAAGATCCTCATGGTACTCATATGAACAGTCACAATCAAAGCGTGACTGAGATACATCTTTTTTTTTTAGATGACGACTCTATAACGAATATTATGGGTTAAGAATACTGATCAGCGATACGGATTTGATATTTTTGGAACATCATGATGTCTTGCCGGCATCATTGAAAACTGTTGACCGCTTCTCTCTTGCAGGAAACAAGCCTATGTTTATGTACACTATGATTGTCTTTTTGAATTTGGTGCTAATACTGTTATGTGGAAAATGGAATAGGTCTTTGGATTATGGACGCGGATATTCTCTAATGGACGACGGCTGGATTATGAATGACGGACTAGACGCTTGTAATACCCGTATAGTCTGCTGCTACAGCCAGACTGAAAACAGTTGACCGCTTCTCTCTTGCAGGAAACTAGCCTATGTTTATGTATAGTATGATTGTCATTTTGAATTTGGTCCTAACACTGTTATATGGAATATGGAATAGGTCTTTGGATTATGGACGCGGATATTCCTTTAATGGACGACGGCTGAGTTATGGATGACGGACTAGACGCTTGTAATAGTGGCAGTCCGCCTACGAAACTACAAGATTACAGAATGTGAGTTTCGTCCCAGGGATTCCTCACGATATCGATCAAGCGTATTTCTTCGACCCCGAGCAGACCAACGTGGTAGGGCTAGATAATCTGGTGAGTGCGGCCATGGACAATTCATACGTTGCCGACTTGTTTACCAAAGGATCCCATCATTGGAATCTGTCCGTCGTCTATTTGACCCAGAATCTCTTTCCTCAAGAGACGGCGTCCAGAGATATTGCATTGAACTGCCAATACTTTGTGTTGTTCTTCAAATCCGTGTATTTGGTAATCGAATTTTTATCCTCAGAACATCGACCATTTCATGCAGACGTTTCAAGGGGCGACAAGTCGTCCATACGGCTACCTGTTCGTAGACTTAAAAGCTCATACCCCCGAAGATCGCCGGTTGACGACCCACCTGTTACCCGGCGAGAGGTCACCACAACGTCATATACCCCTACACCATCCACCGAGTCCACACCTGGCAGCACCCGTCCAGCAGCAGCAACCCAACCCCATACAGCAGGTCCCCTTCATACCATCAGTCCCGGAATATCACCCAACCGTGAAGGACCAACCCAAACCCGTACAAGGGAATGAACACAACGTGAACTCGAGGCTATGGAAGGATTTGTTCAAAGAAAGTTGGCGAGATGGACGAGACGTTAGAGGCCACAGAAAAGAGGAAGCCGCAATTTTAGCCCATAACATATTGGCTCCCAGACTACGACGAACTTTACGTCAGCAGTATGCCGACCTCGTGACCCATATAAAACAAGGATCCGGTCCATACAGAAAACGAAAGAACAGCGTCGATGTTGAAAACCTTGGGCATGAACTGTAAAACGGCGAATGCCATATCAATAGCACAAAAGAAGCACCTGTTCGAACGCATCATTAAGATCAAAAGCGTCCACAGTTGACTTATGAATAGCCCACACGGCACCATTTTCCTTATTTCACCATGAACACCACAGAGTCCACGTTGCCTGATGTAAACTTTGAACCCGACAACGAGGATATTCTGGCCGAAGCGTTACGTCAAGCCAACGTTCAAGTAGATGCTATTATTGATACAGCCCAAGGGGGCCACTGAGGCCTCTCAGTACCAACGCATGCGTTGTCATCTTATCCCGCTCATAGATGACATCTAATGGGTGATCCGAGTATGTCTTCTGCTGCATAAGAAACAGATAGTACATGAAGAGGATACCAACACAACTACCCGTACCCAGAATCTTCTGACCCTGCATGAGGCATTTGAAACCTTTATGGAGACGCAGCTGGAGACGGAAAATTATCTTTTTCAACCCGGAGCATAATGATGTCCATCCATAGATGATCGACAATGCATAAGGCGTTGTGATATGGCGTTAAGGTGTTGAGACGGGCGTTAAGGCGTAACGATGGGCGTTGACGGGCGTCACTGCATTTCGATGAATTAGTGTCAATTCCATGGAATGTCTAGAAAAATCAGAGCTTCTGGGCTATTTCACCAGGGCGTTGAGGCGTTAAGCTGGGCGTTGGCGGGCGTTACTGTCTATAAAAGCAAGCGTATTCCAAAAACGTGCACAGTCGACGTTCAACCGTGAAAATGGGTTATACATGCTCTGAGTGCGAACGCACGTTCACCAGACATTACGATATGATGCGACACCAGAAGACACTTCATCCAGACTCCGAGGAGTCAACTGAGGAGGCAGATAATGATACCGAAACAGAAACTGCTGAGAGTCTATTTACTGATAGGGAGAGCGTGACCTCAGATAGTCAGCCTACGTCCCAGGGAAGTGAGGAAGAACCTACCTTTTGGGATCGTATTGTGCATGAAGCTATTAATACCCATGCTGCAGTAATAGAAGACGCCGGGGAAATGAGATCAGATTGCACAAACAACTGTTTCTGGACATGCTGCCTCAACGGTATCCTGAACTGCCCGACGACGTTTAGGGCCGAAGATGGAACTTTCTCAAACGACGGCTTCTGATTGGACAAGAGCCTACGAGAATTGTAAACATACCCAACGCGGCTCCCCCAGCGAATGGTATGATGGACTGGAGGGGATAATAAAATGATTGACCTGTCACCCTTGTTGTTGTTGTTGTTCTCTCATCTGTCTACATCATGGCATCAATGCGCTATGCTAGGGCGTTAAGGCGTTCAGATAGGTTAAGGCGTTAAGATAGACGTTAAGGCGTTAAGACGTTAAGATAGGGCGTTAAGGCGTTACTGTAATACTGTCTACAAAGGCCACAGGGCAAATATACTGGGTTTCTGCTTTTCTCTACCACTAAGGGACAACTGGACTTTAAATACGCTTTCTCTATTTCTGAGGACGTCACATTATTCTTCCTCACACGGTACAACAGCGACCCAACCCGACCACTATGGGTCCACCTCGATCCCCAAAACTTCTATCCCAATGTCATTTTCCCAACATTCCCTGTCTGCGCATGCGCAGAATGTTGAGAAGGGACGACACATTAGTCCAGCCGGATGGTCCTCCATGACAGCTTCACTGTGACACCTCCCACAGCTCAGTACGCCCACTATTGGCCCACCGCGACCCCAAAAACGTTCATTCAAATACCCTTTTTCTACTCCGCATGCGCAGATAGACGATATTTCCACCCCACACCCATCCAGTTGGACGCTCCCCACGACAGCGTCACGATGACACCTCACACGACATAATTGGACCACTATGGGTCCAACTAGACCCCAAAACGTCCACCTCGATCTGTCTGCCGACTGCGCATGCGTCATCCACACTTTTCAACAAAAGTCAACGCATGGCCTCGAGACTCCTCCCATCGTGTTCTACAGCTCGAGATGAAGAAAATAAGCGGCCACACCCCATACCACAAATGTCCATGAGTGGGTTCCCCCATTGGGACTAACATTGTCCAGTGGGCCAGAATGGACCTAACCACCCAAGACCTGCCTGAACTAGTCAGCGAAAGTCAACCCATGGCCTGTAAACCCCTCCCAACGAGAGACAAAGATGCCACACCCCATAGTAAAATCCACAAGAAAAAAAGCAAATAACCACCTCAATACTCCTATCCCATACATGCATTTCCCGTAGATTAACATTGGAAGTCATTGGGATCTAATGTAGGGGCTCATAACACTTGCTGGGCTCTCACGTGACCGGAGGTAACCTTTGACCCGGACGTTACCTGTGACCGGATTTCACGTGACTGGATGTGACGTCTTCCCTGACGTCAATTTGATAAGTAATAAAAGGGAATCTGGAGACCCATTTAGGGGCAGAAATGTGCGAATCTGGGGAGATAACCAAGAATTGGGCCAACAGAGTTATTGCCCCTAAATGGGTCCCCAGAGCACCTTTATATACCACTCCACCGTATTCTCGGGTCTGAATGTTAGGTGCCGAGGGATGCTTTCCTGTAGAGTCATGTGGTTGCTTTTTAGTCCCCACCACTTTCATATCGCTCCAATTATTAGGTCTTTCCATTTCGAATGGTAATACCTATTGTTATTCTAAGGATTTTTATCCAAATTTTGTTCTCAACGAAACGTCCTCAAAGCCTCACTGTAGAGCTTGGATATTGGACACACTGTTAGATACACGTCTGAAGTTATGCATATTATCTGGACAAGTGACCTTGACCTAATAAGATATAGGCATGTAAAGTTAAATTATATTTTTCGAATATTGACCAAACGGATTGGAAGACGAAGTTGACATTTGAAAAGTCTTTGAAGTTTTTCCAACAAAATGAGCCAATAAAATAATTAGGTCAGACAAGCTATTTTCGGGTTCTCCGCCCTGCTGACCCTTCGAGTGTTTCTCGGATGCTTTCTAAATGACGAAAGCGATTTCCAGCCAAAGTCGCGGTCCGAGGTCAATATGAACGGCCTTGTGACATCTTCAGACCG
This sequence comes from Hanleya hanleyi, assembly GCA_036873755.1. Lineage (NCBI taxonomy): Eukaryota > Metazoa > Mollusca > Polyplacophora > Lepidopleurida > Hanleyidae > Hanleya > Hanleya hanleyi. The sequence goes on from JAVTVY010020649.1 coordinate 51,901, forward strand.
TTACGTAACATAGCTATGGAGTTATCTTCCCTTTAATGTTTTTCAAGACCCGTAATTCATAAGGAAATAAGCTACTGCATTGATTCTCCTAATACTAATGAACACTTTAATGACCGAAAAGAACATGACCTTAAATTTGAGCTTTGTCCTCCAGGAGCGCGTCTATATGGCTGCAAAGTTCAGTGGTTAACTCTTGCACGGCTGATGCGATCAGCCTGAAAATAAGGTCACGTGACCTATCTGACGTCACAAGGTCATCGCTTGTGTCAGAACTCGGCTTTGACCTTGACCTTTCAAGTGATAAGCATCCAAATATCGCAAATACGGCTTCCATTTACTGAAAAACTAACACTGACCGGCAAGAAACAATGTCACAGTAGTATGCACAATATTGAGTTTCTTTTGGCGCTAATTATAAAACCTTGACCTTCAATATCATACAATGTAAAGAGCGTTGCATGTGTTTTTCTCAAAAACTACAACTTGTAGGAATCTATTTAATACATTCGTCCCCCATAATACACGTATGACGTCACTGAATTTTCAACTTGACCTTGGTTGCGAATTCTAACTTGAGATTTGCATATGAATAAAAACACTAGAAGCCATCAAAATATACCAGAAAGAATAGAACATAATTAGCAATTTATGAAATTTACGCTTTATTCAAATTTTGCGAAAAGTATGCATCCAGTCATCACTATTTTGGCCACTGACAGTTTTGAGACTACAGCGCCATAACTTGAAAACGGTTGGGAATTCTAACTTGAGATTTGCAGATAAATGTGGGTCATTATATGACGCAACAGAAAAAAATACTAGAAGCCATCAAAATATACCAGAAAGAATAGAATATAATTAGCAATTTATGAAATGTACGCTTTATTCAAATTTTGCGAAAAGTATGCATCCAATCATCACTATTCTCGGATATTATTGAGAGAATATATATATGTATTTGCCTATGAAATTTCAAGAATGTAGCTATATAATAGGTTTAGGGATATTCAAAAAACAATTTTCCCGCACTATTTAGCCGTTAAATGGTTCTCTTACCCTGTTCTTGGTCACATGTTGATTTCATCTATTAATTGAGCGTCGTCAGTTTCGCTATAGCGATTCAGCTGTAGCACTCGAGGCAACCCGTGTTCGCAATCAAATTAATGTCGTGTTACATGACGGAGCTGGCTCATTTTCGAAAACGTTATAACTCTTGAACCGCAATAGGTACGGACTTCTAATTTGTTGCCTGTAACTTCCAATACTGAGTTATTGGATGGCAGGAATGGCACTGGTTGTCGACGATAAAAGTGCCTAAAACGACGGAATATTCGTTTATGTGTATAAGGTCCTGAGATGAAATACGAATGGATTCTTACAAAGAAGGTAAAGATTTGTTTTCTAATTTAAGAAAAACACCCAGTAGACTAAATTTGCGCGCCAGAATACGTGAGTGAAACGGCTCACGACTGAATCTCGTGGTTGTTTCACCCGATTTGTAGATACTAAGCTGAAGTTTCTGGTACAGGTATTCAATTTTGATTGAGGGAATATATATATGTGTTTATTTGTGAAATTTCGAGATTATAACATTAATTGTTTTGAAGATATAACAAAAAACATTTTCCCCACTTCGTGTATGCTATTTGCCTATCACCCGTCAGCTTAAACGCACTCGATATTCGTGAGATTCGCTTAATACCTCTTTGAAATTGATCTTGCATTATACAATTGAATGGATGAAATCAACTACTACTTACATTTCATTGACAAGGCGTGAAGATCTATATGTAACCCGACACCCCAATTAAAGCTTTCGTTAGATCCTTTTCCGACTGTGCCAACCGAGTCACCCCGAGATTGCAATTGAATGAACGTCGTTTTAGTTGATGAAAGGAGCTGCGAACCCTGATGATCCCTCTGTAAGCCCGTGATGCATTATGTATATTTGTCAATTAAACGGAGGGTGTTCAATTATTATTATATCGACATCGCATATGTAACATGACATGAATTTAATTTACAACGAAAGGATAGCTTTGGGAGACCGTCATGGAAAGACCGTGCCATTGTACCAACGATATCTAGTTTATTTTTATTTCTCTTTTCATCTTGTCTGTTTGAAATAGGTGCTTGCCGTATAAAGTCGTTCGATTATTTTGAGCACAAAAGCGAAAGACCGAATGTTGAATCCGATGCCTATACCTGCAGTTTATTGCAGGAAAGTTATCTGTTGTTTTTTTGTTATCCAAGGGAGGACCGAAGCAATTCAGAACATCTGTATTGTAGCATGCAACTAATCGCATGAAACAGGACCGGTTCTATTTCATACGACTTGCAGCATGCGACTAAAATCGTACGGGTATTTTCACGAAGCAACTCAGTTGTATTCTACAAGTTGTTACTACAAATTGCACCGTGAGAATGGACCTTACCTGAGTTCATATTGTTTGACGGTCAAAAAGTATTTGTAGGTCAATGAGATAGACGGCCCTCAGTATCAAGGTAACTCCGGTATCACCATTTCCTATATTTATGTCGAGTATTTTTCGCCCTAGGCGTTTTGTCCGTGCTATTGTTGTTATTTGTCCGTGCTATTGTTGTTATGTATTTATTTAAATTTGGCCGTCGGGTTTTTATAGGGAAATGGAACAGACGGCCCTCATTATCAGGGTATCTCTGTTGTTGTCATGCCTATTTTATTGGTAAATATGTCAGTGACATTTTGGTCGAGTGTTATACGTGGATAATGTTTTATAGGGCTTGGTGCAAACGGCCCTCAATTTTAAGGTAACTCCGTTGCTACCATACCTTTTGTTGAAGTCAAAAGAATGATTTGGCCTCTACTTCAAGAGCTAGGATATCGTGCCATAGTGCTTGGTGTCATGCAAGTAGTTGATTATGTTGTCCACTATATATTTTGGTATTTACAAGGTGCTTATATATGCTTGAAGAATAAAGCATTGTGGGGAGTGAATTATTATTAACAATGAATATAAACCCGTATTGATGAACACATTTAACCGTAGTCCTAACGCATGTAATCATCAATGAAATGTAAATCTGCACAAAACATTAATTAGTAGAACCGCGAATGAAATGTGAACCGATGTAGAGACTCGAGATAACAATAGATTCCCATGTGCCCTATTTAAATGTAGATTGTATAACAATTTCAAGCTGAACTGTCAAATGTACGCTGCAATATGAATAAAGCTTTGTGATTGGGCCGCGAAGATCATAAATCATATTAGGGAAAGTTTGGACTCGGGGATCGAGTATCGGTATTATGATGGAAGAATTCAGAGCAGAAAGTGTCCTTTGGCATATGAATACTGCAGAGCTAGATTCTTGATCAGTCCCTGAAATAGTTTCTTTATTGCAGTGTCCCAGCAATTCAATATAAGTTATATCCAAAGACCAGTCTTACCTTATTCATTCACCATTGTTTATGGTTATACGGAGTTTCAGATGTGAACTTTTATGGAGTAAAAAGGATCGTGGCCGAGAGAAAAATTAGCCAAGTGTGTTAGGATGGCGCCCGTCATGTCATACATATACACAATGCCCAACTATAATTTGGAGCGAAAGGAACTCGCTTTTGTACTCCGCTTCATGGTTAGGCCCATCTTCCGGTGTAGGCTACTTGGCTTTTAATCATATCCTACAACTCAGAATTTGATGAGATAGGGTTGTAAGAACATTTATTCATTTTCTTAATTGCATTTCCTCATATAATTTTCCGTTTTTGTCGTCGTTCAGGATTTGCCCTGGGGTCAACAGTTCAGTCTAAAACCAAAGGCATCTGGATCTGGTGTCGACCACACCCCCAGCATAGAGAACAAGTCCTGCTTCTGATGGATACTGAAGGATTGGGGGACATCGAAAAGGTAGACTTTCACGTCCATAATATTTAACCTGTTAGTAAGCTGAACACGTGTAAATATTAAACGCCAAGTTAAAGGATCATAGACAGGAAGTTTTTCATAAATGTCCACCTATTAACAGAAGATAAAAGAATTTCTTTCATCATAGCCAACCTTATGAACGTAAAGCTAATTTATTGTTAAATATCGACATTTTGAAGGAATTTTATTCTACCCAGGGATCTACATTTACGACAAAACTTGTATTGAATATTCCTTAAGGTTCTAAATAATGTTCTGGTTGCTGAGATATTGATGTTTGTCAAATTATGTTCAATTGCTAAAGCATAAAATTTCACATAAAATTTTAAAGTTATCAACTGAATGAGTATTTTTGAACTTTATAAAGGTACGAAAATAAAGGCTCGTTTTATGTAAAGACATACATTCAAATTATGATAACTTCATATGATCTTCATATCTATCTATCACACAGCCAATATATATTCACATGTTTGTAGCCCTGGAGAAATACCGTTTTAGTACCGGTATATGTATACTGACCATGCTCATAGTACTAAAAATAGGAAGACTCCCGCAAGTAAGTGTATGAACATCTGGAGAGTAAGATGATTCTTTTTTTTTCGCCTCTGCACTGATCCTTCAATAGTGGAGAAGACGTATATAGTCCATACCATGATCTCACAACGATCTAAAAATATTTATAAAATAATTCATCTTCTGTTTATAGGGGAGTACAGAGCATGACGTGTGGATCTTAACCCTATCTGTCCTGTTGAGCAGTACTTTAGTCTACAATATACTGTCGGCGATGAACGAGGATGCAATAGAAAAGATGACGTATCCTTTATCCAAACAAAATATCACAGACTTCACTACATTCGATTCTGTTCTTTAGTAATTAATGTTTTATATACCCAAGGATAAATACTCTGTATGTTGTAAATATGATAGTCAATGGTGAATGTGAGGTCAGTATTACCATTCTCTATGGTGGAGAAAGTATAGGTAATTACGTATGTACACTCTTGTCTCTCCTGAGACTAGGATATGGATACACACAGCAATATTATCATAAGTACCATACAATTACTGATAAACCGCAATGTATTCTTGATTGAATATTCAACAAAACATAGAATCCGTCGTCCATATTGCTATTAGCGTACGGCATGATTTCATCCTTGATAAAAATACAGATTAACTAATTTACTTCCTTGACGTGACTGTCAGTATGGTGTCGGAAATCGCCAAGAAACTGATGGATACTCTGAACCCTGAGATGGCAGGATATGGTAATGTGGGATTCCCAACCTTCGTACTCTCCCTCCGAGATTTCTTCCTGTCTCTGGAGATAGACGGGGTTGAAGTCAGTTCGGATGAATATTTGGAGAACTGTCTTGGCCTGAAACCGGACAACAGCGAAGAAAATAAAAAGTACAACGCCACAAGGACCTGTATACGAAACACTTTCTCAGAGAGAAAATGTTTCACGTTCGATAGACCAGGCAAAAGATCCATTCTGAGGAAATTAGAAACAATTGCTTACGAAGAGTTGGATGCTGATTTCCGGAGACAGTCAGTCGAGTTTTGCAGTTACATCTATGGCAATAGTCCCGTAAAGCTCTTAACCAATTCTGTCGCAGTTAACGGACTACGTAAGTTAACCCCGCAAAATAGAAATGCTGCCACTAGATGTGTCTGGTGTTCGCTCTCTCAACTGATTTTTGCACTGGTTAATAGTGAACTGTAAAGGTTCTCCGATTTGTAATGTTTTATCCTTATGTCGCAATATTATTGAGAAAACGTCATCTAGCGAGTTATTTTGAATTTTGGGTGAATACTTTGCTCTAAATATGCGAATATATATGTGCTGCTGGAGTGGTGTTGAAATCAGAATGAAAATATTCATCGCTTATCGCATCCTGATTTTCCAACATTTGATGATGTTCATGACGTCGGTTGTATTTCAGGGGAACGTCAGGAAACTGTCGAGGCTGTCTGTACAAGACTTTTCTGAACAACACTTTAAATCAGGTGTTTGAGAGATTAATCCTGAAATCTGTGCACTTTAGTATCGCATTTAGACTTTAGATGCGAATTCTGAATGTCGTGGTTAACATGGGGGGGAGAGAGAATGAAGCGCCGTCGGGCCTCCTGGACTTGTGTTCTAAATTAAGAACTTGCATTCTACTAATATTTCCCCGTTTGGGCCGTTACTTCTATGTAATGGTCACATAGTTCATCACTTTCCATCACATGACTTTATACGGCTATTCACCATTGCTCTTGAATATCTGTATCCAATACCACTCAAGCTGGTGCTAGGGGCCGTGTGGTCCTGCCATTCAAGATATCCACATGAACATCTACAATAAAAGCTTGACTGAGATACAAATCATCACAGGGATCATTTTGGGGTTCTTGTGATGTTTTCAGATATGCAGTCAGAATATTGGCTTATGAGGGTCATATGACTTATTGTCAGTATACCACCTTCACACGGTGCGTTTAATTCCTCTTCATGTCCTAAACATGCTTGAACGTCAGTTACATTTCATGTTTAATCTCGCTATTTAGTTGAAACATGGCAGTGTGACTAACGTCACAGGACCTACGAAGTAGAGTTTAATATGATTTAAGTGTGTACTCGAGAGATGACTTGGGGGCCCTATGTGCTACCGTGAAAGAATTATATAGCAGTCTCTAATTGACAGTGGGTACTATTAACTTTCCCAGATGTCACCGCTGTTTCCCAGATGTCATTAGCGTAGCAACTATTATCGCCCTCTGTTCCTATCACCCCAGCAGTACAGCACGAGGTCACCCATCCAAGTCTTGACCGGGCTCAAAGTCGCTTAACTTCGGTGATTTTACGAGAATCGGTGTGTGCAACGGGATATGCCGTATCAGGGAACCTTCAAAAGTCACAGTGAAATATACAGCCAAGGGTTCCTGATGGGTATGACAGTGCACTCGCTGAGCCATCAATAAATAATAAAAAATAATTATAAATCAAATTTTCATCAGAATTCGGTCAGCTCAGAACTTGCTGGTAACAATGCCCTAATGCACGTTCATGCCAAATGCTCATGACAAGGTTCTAATGTCAACGGTTCTCCTTATTTTGCCGACGAAAGGGTTCGGATGGACTGACTGACTCATTACCGAACAATTTGCAAATGTTAGCCTACTTCGTAGGAATATTGCTGAACGCGACGTTAAATTTAATTCTCTGATGTATTGTATAATCCCTGAATGTCTGGTCTCAGGTTCCCGATATTCAATGAGATAATAATCTAGTTTTATCATCATTGTTTCAGATTTCGTCCATATGCTGGAGTCGTACACCGGGGCGATCCAGAGAGGAGAGATACCAAGTATCAGAGACACCGTGTCTGCTATGGCAGAGATAGAGAACCATAGGGCCGTCGAGGAGGCCGGATCTATGTACACGGCATTAATGATGCAGTATGTCGATCTTCAAACCACGGACTTAGACTCGTTACTAAAATTACACTACTTTTGTATGGAAGAAGTTATTGACATTTACCGGGGCAGGGTGATGAAAGATGATGATGGAGAATTTTCAACCAAACTGGGGGTAATCAAAGCTTCATATTCAGATGGATTAGTTACTCAAATAGCAAGCGTCAGATCCGACATTCAATATTCAGCCGTTTTCCAAAAAAGAATTTCCGCCTCAATAATCAAAAGACCTATTTGGTATGACAGTTAGCACCAGTTCCAAATGTGTATTAAATAAAAATAATAAAACAAAAGATGGTTTGCTACAACAGAGAAGCGGTCAACAGTTTTCAATGATGTCAGCAAGACATCGTGATGTTCTAAACATAACACCCTAATCGTTGACTACTATTCGTTATCCAGATGAATGTCCAGCCGTTTTCCAGAGTATGTATCTTTGATTGTGACTGTTCAATTGAACACCATGGAGAGGTAAAACAAATTATATTTAAACGGCCCCCAGCCCCCAGGTTTAGCATAAGTAGCCACATTTCGAAACGTAGCTCCAGAGGTCTTGCACGCTAAGATCGCATTTTACGGTCAGTGTACGATTTTTATCACAGGATTTGAGAAACATTGAATGGAGGCGTTTGGTGGTATAACCCTGCTTGACAAGTTTCTTTAGTAATATTCTGGCGTTGATTAAAATCGTCACAATCTGCACATGATCTAGCAACTGCTACCAAGCGGGGATATGTATACGCCGTATGCAGGTCCTTCTGGAATATTGCTATCCGCAAATGGGTAGTAAACTATGTCAAAATTGTGAGCATATCTGTTGTCGTAGAGTCGACTTGAGCTCCGATCATTCCTGTAAAGGTATAGGTGTAGACATGATGTTCCATCTGGGCCATCAGTGGTTTCCTTCAAATCCAGTGAGGGGGTAAATATCCTTCACAACATCGCTAATATAGAGATTATCCAGTGCTAGGAGATCGTTTATATAGCGTTTGGTGAATGAGAAAGAACGGGCTTTGGAATGGTTATCTTTTGACAATTTCTGCATGTAGGCTTATTCGTACGAGTACAAATATACGTCTGCCAAAGTAATGCACAGTTTGTACCATCTGGGATACCTAAACATTGTTGGTATATGGTGATGCCGAATTTCACATGGATATTGTTAATGAGAAATTCAAGGAATTCTATCAACAAAATAACATCTCAAGAGACGTTTCACACTCGAGTGTTAGTCGATTGTCAGAGGGGTTTGGGAGGAATATGTATGTAGCCTAGTTTCAAAGATAAGTTTAGGGAGAAATGTGTATGTAGTGAAGTGTTAAAGTGGGGCTAGGGAGGAATGTATATGTAGTCCAGTATCAAAGTAAGATTAGTGGGAATGTATACGTAGTCGTGTCGAAGCGAGGTTGGAGAGGAATGTATTTGCAGTCGACTGTCAAGGCGGAGTTAGAGATTAATTTATATGTAGTCGAGTGTTACAGCGAGGTTAGAGAGGAATGTATATGTAGTTGAGTGTCAAAGCAAGGTTTAGCGAGACATGTGTAGTCAAGTGGAAAAGTAGGTAAGGATGTACATGTAGGTGAGTATCAAAGCGGGGTTTGGATCCTTCTTCATTCTCGCGTTCGGCTTCATTTATAAAACCATGTAAGAAGAACGTTTCGAATTGTACATGTAATAGGGTTCGAAAGCGGGGCTGGGGTTACGTACATGCAGTGTGAAAGCATGGTTGCAACAGCGAGGTTTCATTCATATCCATGGAATATGACAGTATTTTCACCAAGCTGTGACCACATTTGTATTAATATTTCATAACAAATAATATACGAGGTGTAATTTCATTTTTCCTTCATACGATTGTATTATGGATTAAGAATACTGATCAGCGATACGGATTTGATATTTTTGGAACATCATGATGTCTTGTCGGCATCACTGAAAATTGTTGACCGCTTCTCTCTTGCAGGAAACAAGCCTATGTTTTTGTATACTATGATTGTCTTTTTGAATTTGGTGCTAATACTGTTATATGGAAAATGGAATAGGTCTTTGGATTATGGACGCGGATATTCTCTAATGGACGACGGCTGGATTATGAATGACGGACTAGACGCTTGTAGTATGTATACTATGATTGTCTTTTTGAATTTGGTGCTAATACTGTTATATGGAATATGGAATAGGTCTTTGGATTATGGACGCGGATATTCTTTAATGGACGACGGCTGAATTATGAATGACGGACCAGACGCTTGTAATTTGTCAATTCATCGCATTATGTATTGCCATCTGCAGAAAGAGCTACATGTACGTGCACGATGTATTTTACTAACAACATAGTGGGATAATATTTTCATTGTATAATATTGTTTAATTAAACAAATATAATATTTGCAATCTGACCACTGTTACGTTATCGAAAACTGTCTGCCTGTACCTCAGGGTTGAGTTTTCCATTCTGGCGCTTCTACAGACCCGGATAGTATAAAGAGCTGGTTATCTTTGACCGTGTGTACCTCCTATACCTCTTTCCATTGTAGCCCTTCAACCAGAAAAAAAACTGAATAGTAGTGAATGTCTGCGCCCATGATCTTAATATCGTATCTGTGATTCTAAGATAATGGGCATGGAATTTTGAGGAATAACGTATATACCGATATGGATTCTGATGCGATAATTTGAGAAATTGATATGACTGCAATGTATGAGGGTTTTTTTAGGCCTACGTTACGTATTGCTTATTTCTCTGCATACATTATTTGTTCCGCAAAAGATAAAGAATAGATAGTTTTAAAACGAAAGTTGAAAACGTTTATTTCTAACATCAGTCAACATATTCATTGTAGATTCGTCTAACGCAGGAATTTCAGAACTTTGAATCTCTGAACTCAAAGGCTTCAGAAGAAAAGTGTATGGCTGCATTGAAAGAGCTCAATAAAGCAATAGAGGCGAAACTGGCAACAGGAAAATACTTGAGAAACGGCGGATATAAAGAATACCACGAAGATGTCCAAAAACTGAAGAAAGAATTTAAAATGCTGCCGGGGCTTGGACTTCAGGTAACATTTGATCAATATCAGGGAATCTAATCAATAGTGTCTTTATAACACGAACTTTCCAAATTTGGAGATAAATGAAATCGTCGTTAGGGTGCACTCCCGGAGTGGTTATGTAGGGATTTGGCGCCATGATCAAAGAATGTCCATTATCGTCTTGGTCGTTGTCAACCAGCAAAATATCCATTACCACCTTGGTCAACCAAATTTATTCATTACCATCTTTGTCAACCAAGTATATCCATTATCGTCTTTGTCAACCAAATATATCCATTATTGTCTTTGTCAGTCAATTATATATGTTATCCTCTTTGTCATCCAAGTACATCGTTGTTGTCAAGCAGATATTTGAATTTAATTGATAAATTTATCTTTCATTCAAAACACTTGTTTTACAGGTCGATGATGTTTTGTGCAAATTTTTGGATGACAAATCCTCTGAATCACATATGATCAAAGCAGCAGAGAACAACATAAAAGTGCAAGAATCACAAATGGCAGGTAAGTAATAATATCCAGAGCCCATGTACTCTTATAAACTGCTGAAGCGAACTTGTGCATAGACTGACTTGTATCACTGGCTTCAGTTTATCGGTGTTTTAGTACCAGTTGTTAGTGTATCAGTGCCCGGGTTCTCCACCATATTAAAACCACATTAAAGCTTGGGTGAAACTCAATTACAGCCCAAGATTCGTTGTGGTTTTCACATGAATGATAAGAGCTATTGTCTTTTTTTGCATGATTTCTGGTAGGGTCACGAAATCACACCGATCACTTCGCGTCACACAAACTTGACAAGCTCATTAGACATTAGTTAATTAACATAGCTTCTTCGTGTCCTTAGATGGGACGATACAGGTGTTAATGAAACTTCACTGCAAATATGTACCTTGATCATCTAATGTACCCTTGGATACGATGCGGATGGGTTTTAGATAATGCAGAAAACAAGAAATGTTTGAAGCGACGAGAAAAGGGCGGGTGGTGAAATTAAACTGGCAACTTCTTTTAGGATTAGCCACTCCGGGTTCACATGTGTGACTGTTTCCATCCTACAGTGTACAAACGCAAAGTTCGCAGGCTTGAGGTGGAGGCACAAGAATTCAGACAAGCAACCAAGGAAAGAAGATGGGAAATACAAGAGACGCGCGAACGACTCTGGAGGGAATTGGAAGAGGCAGAATGTAGAGAAGTAGAAGACATGCACGAACTACAAAAGGAGCTAGAAACAAATAAGGAGAGAAGGCTGAGGGCACAAAGAGATCAGATCGGGGAAAAATATAGGAACCAGTTAGCGAGCCTGAGACGACAAGTGCATACTCTGCAATAGTTCAAAACTTTAATCCATATGAAAATAGATAAAGAAGTGATATGGAAAAATATTGAATCACTGTGATGGATTCCTTTGTTGTCTTTCAGTGACAGTACCTATTACTTCGTTACGCTGACATTGTTTTTATGGTTCCATATGCCCGTGCGATTTATGAAATATGTGCTCTAAGACTATATTTGCTGAAGATGATGCTCTGTGTGCGACTCTATATGTTGATATTGGTGCAGTTTGGTGCGAAATTGGATAGTTTGTAAATTGAGGTATTCTTCTAGTAGAGTACCTGTATATTAGACACGCTACCGCACGTTCATGTTGACATAAAATCTCTGACTGTGGCAGGTGAGTGGGGGAGGGGGTGTGGTGATCTTCCATCAATGAAAACAGATGAAGATTTTCGGTGCCACAGTTTATATTTGCCGCGTTCGGACCTATGTAGGATGGCTGGCTGGATTCGCGCAATGGAGGGAGAGTCACGTGTGCTCCAAAAGTACTTTGGAATTTCTACGCCATTTTAATATGGATTAAATCTATCCATACCGTCTCCGCCTTGTCCAGGCGCAGCATACATACACAGACTGATGGCGTCGCGAAATTACAGCAGAGCACGCTCAGATCCGTTTCTCCCAACTCCCCATGGCAGGACAAGGTCATACTTCTCCCGTCACATGAGTAGTGATTGCGCAACCGGAAGTGCGCGCGCGACAACGGTGGAGGGCAATGCGCATGCGCACCAAACTTCAATTCAGGATTCACTACAACTAGTGAATGGGGGGCCTAGGTGGAAATTTGACGATATTCTGACAGCGTTTCAAGTCTATTCCGTAGCATTCACGGGGAATAAGCATGATTCGCTGCCTAGATAGGTCGACATATTCATGATGTCCTCATTCATAGTGTAGCGTTATCACCATCAACCAATACTGTATTAGTACCAATATATACGGTTATGCCGCTTATTTATTTTTACCAAATGCATGAAGGATTCTATCTCGGAAAGTATTATCTTCTTCAAATTTGAGTGAATATTTTATACAGAGTAATCTTTGCCATTCCATATTTTACACGGACCAGGAAGAAAGTACTTCGCTCAAGTTTTCTAAGAGAGTACGACTGAAAATATTAACTGAATTGTGATTGCGTAGTTCAACTGACTGGAAAAAAATGAGTACGACCATGCATTTTTTCAGCCAATGTGTCAAATATGTATATAGATCCAGTGTTTGGAGAATATAGATCTGATTAATTGCTTTTATCCAAGATTAGTCTGTCTTATATATTTTCTTTTACTGGCATTTAGAAGTTGGGAAGTAGATAAATAAACAAAATGTTTATGGATAGCAACTTCTAGTTTATTCAGGAGGACGTTTCGATACAGGTACTAATATCGTTTTCAAGTCAATGCTGACTTGAAAACGATACTAGTACCTGTATCGAAACGTCGTCCTGAATAAACTACAAGTTGTTATCCATAAGCAATTTGTTTATTTATTTGTCTTATATATTGTTGTTAGAGTGCCAAGTTCGACGATTCTTGATCCCAACTTTTGGCTCCGGACGTGATTATATTGGACTAACTATTTTAGTGGCTATAGATTTAGTGTATTCATATGAAAAACAAGACGGTTGGTGGACTTGAAATAGTCTGGTAGAAATGGCTTTGATTAATGAAAGAATTGATCGTCAGCGGAATTTCGAACCCTCGAGACAAGAAATAATAAGACACAATTGCATGGAGACATAACAGAGTTACTGGATCAGAAGATGACATCACTGAAAACGTTAATGTGCCATTTTGAAATGTACTAAAAAGATAGCACAAAATCTTTTGAAGACGCACAGCCTGAGGGCTGAAGGAAAAGCAAATAGATAAAAGACAGAGACTGGAAGGCTCCATATTAGTTACAACTGAAAACATCATAGTAGTGGACAAACATACAAGAAGCGAAGCAGAACAGAGACAACAGAGAAAAAAGAATAAACCTGAGACGATTTTACGATACTAAATGATAAGGCTAACAAAACAGTGAACCTTGTACAAGGAGGGATAGCAGTTTCTCTGGCACCAAATATTGAAACTGCAAACATACTACAGGGTGAGACAAACAAAATGTCCACCTGTGGTTTTGTTAATTTATTTATCTGAAGATATAATTTATTGTGTATATGAATATAACACAACGAAGGGTACTCCCTCTCTGTGCTATATCCACCCATTGTATGTTTTATTTATGGGAAAATATACAGATAATCTGTATCTACCAACGACGCTCATGGACAGAAAGTACATTCTCTACATAATGTGGAGATACATGAAAACGGACACAGGAATGAGACACTTCACATGTTTAGCTGTTTTCAGGTATCTCTGTTGCACTTTAAGACTTTCTCTCCGAGAAATGTTACTTGGAATTGGAAAATTGTTCAACAGAAATGTCTGAAATAGATAAACAGTAAAGAGTTTCATTCCTGTTTCTTCATCAACTGCTTTGATGACTCATCTCTGCGTTATGAAGACAAGGCACTTTCCTTTCGTGAGCGCCATTGGTATATACACAATATATGTATATTTTCTCCCATGAATAAAACATACCATGGCTGAATATGGTGAAGAGATGAAGTACCCTTCCATGTCCTATATTCATATACACAATAAATGGTAACTTCATATGAATAAATGAATTAAACAACACGTGGACTTTTTTTCTTACTCGCCGTGTACACACTGTCCTAAGGACTGCCTGTGGGGTACAACATAACCCACCTACCCCAAAACAGAACAATGCAAGTATGGCACAAGAACGATTACATACCAGTAGGACTTCATGAGCGTATAATGGAATCAGAACTGAATACTGAGTACGAATTAGAATATATACACAGACAGAGGCACCATCACACCGAGAAACATATGTCAGTCATAAAGCTCTGTTTAACGAAACTAAAGATCACGATAGACCGATCAATGCAAGTGGAGTATGTATCCACGAAACCAGAAAGTACTCACCATTCGAACCAGAGATACAAGGTCATTCGTTGCTTCCAGTGCCATGATGACATCATGATGTCTTGCCGGCATCATTGAAAACTGTTGACCGCTTCTCTCTTGCAAGAAACAAGCCTATGTGTATGTATACTATGATTGTCTTTTTGAATTTGGTGCTAATACTGTTATATGGAATATGGAATAGGTCTTATGGATTATGGACGCGGATATTCTCTAATGGACGACGGCTGGATTATGAATGACGGACTAGACGCTTGTAATTTGGATTATGGACGCGGATATTCTCTAATGGACGACGGCTGAATTATGAATGACGGACTAGACGCTTATAATGGACGCATTTGCGCTTCTTGAAGTGAAGTTTCATCGCAAGACTGGTAAAAACTACTACGCGGCGGCCTGATACAGACCCATTAGCCTTACTAGCGTCCTTTGTAAACCAACAGAGATAGTTACCCGACACAGATTCAATGGATTAATTCAGAGCAACAATCTCATGGATGCCTAACAAGAAGGTTTCGGCTAGGGCAGATCAACTACCACAGCTCTTCTACGCCTCGTCCAAGCCATTGGAGATGGAGCGCACGAATCTAGGTCATTTGCCCTTCAGGTCATTTGCCCTTCCGACAAATTGCCCTTTCAGATAAAATCCATTTTCGTCATTTGCCCTTCTTAATATCATTTATGACTTTGATTGAGTAACATGAATACAAGTTCATTGATTGTTCTGGTGAGGTGTATACATATCAAAAAGTAGATATTTATTTGAAAATTATTTAAGCCACAGCAACATGTTTATTTTATTTTCTGAAGAAAAAAAATCAAATGTAAAATGCATATAAACAATCCTTAAATGAAGTGAAAACATATGAAAAGATATTTATTTACGTTTAAATTGTTGAAATTAGAGATACATGTGTAAATGCCCTATTGAACTAAACTTGTTTGTTCAAAGCGATTTCTTTCATTAAAAATTGGTCTTTGAAGTATCAGATGAAAGAGCTGATTAAGAAATGCTACTTAGGAGAAAAAGAATATAAATAGTCAGAGATAATCCAGATTAACCCCTCACTGATCACCCATCACTCCCCAGATTTGGGTCACTCACAGATAATCCTGATTAACACATCTCTGTTGTTGTTCAAGTGTTGATTATTATTCTAATTGGTCTTTACAACAATTATTATGGATTAAGAATACTGATCGGCGATACGGATTTTATATTTTTGGAACATCATGGAATGGTTCCATCAGTGAGAGTTCGGCGTCTTCCACCTACATTCCCCCTAGCTGTATAGAATGTGAATGACACTACACTTGCAGGTAAGATAGGACCAACAATGTAGGTGAGAGTTGGAATGTTGGATTCCAAATCCTTGCTGTCATGAAGCACCCGTCAGTTTTCCGTCTATTTGAAGCCTTGAGGAAAAAACCTTGCTCTTCTTGCGACTGCCCTTCTCCAACATGAAACCGGTCGGCTACCAAGGAAAAGACAACGCCATGCCACTGTCGTGCTCCAGCGACGCCTTATCAGAATCTGTGAAGAACGCAGAGATGGGCAGAGGACAATTGCTCAGACACATGCAGCTGGAAACTGCATTCGGTTTCAGTGAAACCAACTATAAATACTATTAGTGCTTTAATTTAACAGCTACCATATGTATGGTTTTTAGTGCTTTAATTTAACAGCTACCAGATGAAAATATTTTTTCTTTTCACGGGGCGATGTAGACCCGTAGGGACTAATGGTCCTGTCTTATAGTCAGAAAAAAATTGAGCACCGGCTCTTTGTCTTGCTAACACAGCAAAAGATAGAGTTCTTACACGACAAGAAAGAGGTCTGAAACTTCCTTCTTTAGAGTGTCCAGGTTTCTGTGTTTTTTTATGTTCGCGTATAGTTGCAGGTCTGTTATGTTTCAGTTACATTTCCATTTATCTAATTTTATGCGTGTTTTCGTTCATTTTCCAGTGGCACTACTTTCGTGCTCAAAATATGTCGTCTGCTAAACCACAGATTTTGAGAGGCGCATGTTGAGTGATTTTTTGGGACTAACTCATTCTCATTAGAAAGCGTGTTTGGGCAGTAATTTAGTGTTAAATAATACCAGTATAAGTGTAATTCAGTGTAGAAAACAATGGGATATTTCACTTTGCCTGTATTCATTTACATTTTCATGAAATATGTGTGTTGCGTTACAGTTTGGAATTTTCACCATTTAAGCTTACCCCTCAAGACCCTCTGCATTATCTTTTTATGGTAAGTTTCTAAAATCCAGTGGTGGTCAAATCATTTACGTAATAATTCCCCTGTATTCAGAAATGTTTTCTTTCCATTCTGCTTCTGAAATATTCATGGAATGTTGCAAGCATTTCCCCCTGATCTACAGAAAGAGCTCTGAATATCACAGACACGCTGTGTTTGAAAATGTAAGGTGACAGGGGAGATAACCAAATAGAACTGTAATATACTAGGGGTGTACTGACAGTAGGAGGTACATGTATATAATATGATGCCATGAGAGGATGCATCCCAGCATAGCTCCAGTCCATCTAACCATGAGGATTTTACATTGTATCTAAATACTCATTTTTACCCCTCGGCCAGTTTTGGTCATGCGGTATTGTCGTCTTATACGTCCGTCTGATCGTACGTCAGTACGTGAGCGAGATAGCCGGAAAACGGTTCCACTGAAGAATTCCAAATTTGGTATGCTTATTCACATAGTCAAGGACCAGAAGCCTATTAAATTGGGACCTGATTGGGTGGAAACCTTGGCGGCCATCTTTAATTTTATGCAAAATGGATAATGATCCATATCTCGGAAACCATTCAACTGTTCAATACGAAAGTTGGTATACATCATCGATACATCAAACAATTTTCATTGAAGTACCAAACCGGCTTTTCTGATTAGCTGGAAATCCTGGAGGCCATCTTTAATTTATGCAAAATCGATAATGATACATATCTCTGATACCATTCAATTGTTTTATATGAAAGTTGGTATACATCATCGATGCATACAGATACTTTAAATTGGGGCCATCTTTAATTTATGCAAAAACTTTAATGATATATATCTCTGATTTCATTTAAGTCTTCTATACCAAACTTGGTATACAGCATCGATGTATCAAGAGACTTGCAATGAATAACCACATCAGTTCCTCTGAGTGGGGAGAAGGATGTGCGGCCATCTTAAATTTATGCAAAATCATTAATGATCTCGTTCTCTGATACCGTTCAAGTGCTCGATGTAAAATTTGGTATACATCATCGATGCATCAAGAGACTTACGACAAATGACAGTTCTGGTTTCTCTGATTGGACGGAAACCTTGGTGGCCATCTTTAATTTATGCAAAATCTTTAATGATGTATATCTCTGATACCATTTCAGTGTTCTGTACGAAACTTGGTATACAGCATCAATGTATCAAGCGACTTTCAATTAATAACCACATCAGTTCCTCTAGTGGCGGGAAAGATGAGCGACCATCTTTAATTTATGCGAAATAATTAATGATCTCTATCTCTGATACCGTTCAAATGCTCGATGTAAAATTTGCTATACATCATTCATGCATCAAGAAACTTATGTAATGAATACCGGTTTCTCTGATTGGACGGAAACCTTGGGGGTCATTCCTAATTGCAAAATTTTTGATAATCTGTATATTTCTGACTTGACTGCTTGGTGTTCCTGACATCTTGCTTCAAATTGATTACATTATGAATGTACCCAGAGCCGAGGGGTTTTCAGATGCGCAGCTTCGTATTGTTATTTACTGCTGAAGGATATGCTTTCTATTATCTGAAAAAAATGAAAATTTTTACAAATATTGGTAACATGCAGTGAAGACATTATTTTATCATTTCATCAGGTTCGTTTCATAATAAATGTCTGTCCCAGCGGTCACAAGTTATTATTTTTTTTATATATATATATATGTGTGCAATTACACTAATGCACTAGAGATCCTTGTTGAGAGGAATGTGTGAGACTACAAGTATGGCTCTTCGCCATGGGATGGAACATCAAAGAGTTAGTGGAATTATTCCAACAGCCTATTTTACATTTAAATAGCCCCGTTTCAGTGCCTACGGCTCTAGTTGAAGTTTGATATCTTTTCTTTGTGAACTTTTGTTAAAACACTACATGCATGAAACAAACATTAAGACCGAGCTTGAATATATTCGTCAGAAGTTTACTAAATCAGTTTTCCATATACCATGTATAGTGTGAAGGGCAAATGGATGGAAGGGCAAGTGACTGTACTCCGGAGCGCACACCCTCCCACCGGAAAGCAACACCATCTCGGTACACAATGTGAACAGGGCAGTCAAAACTTCGGTGATCAGCAAATGGTTGACAGAATAGAATATAGGAATAAGACACTACACTGTTTATCTATTTTCAGATATTTCTGTTGCACATTTTTCCAATGTCAAGTAACAACTTTCGAAGAGAAAGTCCTAAAACGCAACAGAGATACATGAAAACAGCTAAACATGTGAAGTGCCTCATTCCTTTGTCTGTTTTCATGTATTTCCACATTATGTGGAGAATGTACTTTCTGCCCATGAGATCGTTGTTAGATACAGATTATCTGTATATTTTGTCCATAAATAAAACATACAATGGGTGGATATAGCACAGAGAGGGAGTACCCTTCGTTGTGTTATATTCATATACACAATAAATTATATCTTCAGATGAATAAATTAACAAAACCACAGGTGGACATTTTTTTACACACCCTGTATGAGAGAGCAGAGGAGACCCTGTATCACTACCTCTTGGACTGTCCCCTCTATGAAATATTAAACATTTATAAACAATGTTTCTATTTGTTATTAAATCAAACCTGCTTTAATTTTAATGCCTTAATCTCCATTAAGCTGCACAATCAAACGTAGAAAACGGAAGTAAAACTAAAAGTTAACTCCCCTAGGAGAGAGTTGTCCGCCCCTAGGAGAGCTCTCCCACTCATCCCAGTGTGGTTACTATAAAAGGCACTGCAAGACTCATTCCAATCCTCTTTCTCAAACCGAGACCAGTAGTGAACAAGGCCGCGGTACGAGGGGACGGAAGGGAGGGACAATTAAATTAAAGCAGGTTTGATTTAGTAACAAATAGAAACATTGTTTATAAATGTTTAATATTTGATTCCTAAAT
Organism: Hanleya hanleyi; assembly: GCA_036873755.1. Classification (NCBI taxonomy): domain Eukaryota; kingdom Metazoa; phylum Mollusca; class Polyplacophora; order Lepidopleurida; family Hanleyidae; genus Hanleya; species Hanleya hanleyi. The sequence goes on from JAVTVY010020649.1 coordinate 71,846, forward strand.
CTTAAACCTGCTTTAATTTTAATACCTCAGTACCAACATACGGAGGTGGGAACCTCGGTCTTGAAGTAGTTCCAAAAGCAGGCTAAGTAACCGCTGGGATGACACAGAACATGGGCATAAGCATGAGACATCAACAATCAACAAGTGAAACCCTGGTCAAAGACGAAAAAGGTTAAAATGTGGATATGATACAGATGTACTTATCTCGAGACATAATTAAGAATAACCTAATAGTGGCTGTGAGAAACCTGGCCTACGGATAATGAGTCATTTAACCGTTACCAACTACAAAAACTTAACAACAACTGTATGTGGATGGAGATTGGCCGCAGCATTTTTATTCACCATAGAATGCCGGGGAGACCACTGTGAGCATGACATGCTGTTCATTACCATTACCATGATACCGTCCAATGGTCGCCGATCTTCCCTGGCAGACCAGTGAATTCCAAACCTAATTCCAGTCCATATACTGGAAACCGACCATGTCCACCCATGGGAACACAGGTTGGACTGTCCTTGACACCTCACGTGGCAACGCATGTAGATGCTGGAGGACCATTCATTATCCATTAAATTATCTCACCCCATTATACTCCTTTTGGCACAATGTGGGATAACATGCAACATGTTATCTCGCCCAATCATACCCAATGTACAACTCTCGACAACATGAAGCATGTCTCCCACCCAACTATACCGTTTTTGTATAATGTGAGATAACTTACCAGAACTTACCATAACTCTCCTGTGGAAACACAAGTAGAGATAGTACATGTACCATGCTCACAGACGGCCACATGTGTGCATCCATATGCACACATCCCCACCATGCCCTCCAACCCAAATGCTGCATACATTACGACTCCCCATATATTACTCTCTCTAAGGCGGTCTGGAAATTAAGGTTGAGTAGGTCACACCCTATATCTGACATATGAACCCCATCTGCTCGAAATAAACCCGTTACTGTGTGAGTAATTAGCTCATGAGAAATAGCTGAGCCACCATTGCACCTGCACCAGGCACTGGCCTTCCGGTTGACCTTTTTCGAACCTGATTGATAGCTAGCTGCAGGTCGTTCACCCCATACCATACCAACCTCGGAAGCAAGGAAGACCATATTACATGGCAGCAGGGCAATATTTTTCTGATTTCACCTAGATCCATTCGAATTGCATTAATCAATGCTATTGATTTCTGGGAAACTAGATCGTTGCTTCCCAAATGGACTATAATGATATCAGGACGGGGGGATGTCTCCAGTTCCTGCATAAATGTAGGGATGAGCTGGTGCCACTTCATCCCTCTCACTCCTACCCATCGGATGGAACATCTCCTCAAACCCAAATTCCGACCCCCAGGTCTCCCAATTGCACGGCGATATGCCCAGTAAATAAATGATGACCCAATGATCCAGACATCATAGTGTAAACCTGAAAGTACACTAAAAGCATTTAAATTTCCCCATAATGTAAAAGATATACTGGCATGACCCTAATAATAGATATATTCCCAGTACTAGCTATGTCGGGCGAATGTATGAATGCACCGCTGAAGATTTCCAACGGCCTAGTTTTTTGATGTGCTCTTCAGACAGGCCACAAAGGGCAGCCATTGTTCCAGCACCAATTCTGAAGGAATGTGGCGTATAGTTCTTAATGGGAATACCCACAAATTCAAGCGACTTCTTCAAAACTGAGTGAAATTGAAAGCGTGTGACTGGCATAGAATTGAAGTGACAAAGTAACTGCCTATGTTGGGAACTACGGATGGCCAGATAGTCCTTCACTGCTCTGACTGGGCATAGATTGGTTTGCTTCAAAGGATGGAGATATAAATGGGCCTGCTTGCCATACTGATCCGTTTTCGAAAATCGTAATCTTAGAAATAGGCGCAAACCTACTTTCGTAGATTGGATTTCGACATCTTCTTTCAGCAATGCCCTACCAGTATGATCAGATGCACTATCAGCAACCAATTCACTGACGCGTAAAAAACCAAAAAATGCCAATAAAAATGCACATCTGAACAATACTGTTTCATACACTGATGCACAAATGTGTGGCAATGCGTTCAATATTTGTCGTAACAAATCAAGAGTAATGGGGGAACGCGAGTCCCTACGCCCAGACTGTCGCTTAAACCCTTCTAACAGCTTCTTCACAATAAAATGCTGAGTTGGGTCCACCCAGCCCATTAGCCTATGTTTATTTCCTATGCCAGCTAAATATGTTGCAGCAGAGGAAGGGGCTAAACTGTTCCTGGACAAATGAGCAATATATGCAATAATGTGGTTAACAGGTACTGGCCACACTGGTGGCAAACCCACCCCGCCCCTGAATGTTTCAAAAGATTGAATGCCTGTGTGGTAGGCCCTCCATGTCCGTGAAGCAAATGCTCTATTAAGTAACCGGCCCGCCTCTACCCACAAAGATGCCAAATTGCCTTTGGTACAGGGGTCGCTACCTTGTCTGCCTGGGGCGCGCATCTCCGGAACCGTGCTAACTGTGAACGAGAAAGCGAATCACCTATATTGTTCTGGATACCAGGAACATGAACCGCCTTAATCACTATGTTGTATGTCATAGAATGCAGTATTATAAACCGCACTAACTTCATGACCCTAGAAGATTTTGACGTTGCTTTGTTTAGAATTGTAACCACTGCCTGGTTATCACAGCGAAATATAACCTTCTTGTTGGTTAAGTCTTCCCCCCAAACCATGATGGCTAACGCTATAGGAAATATCTCAAGGAAAGTGATGTCCCGGCATATGTCACTGTGAGACCAATCCTCTGGCCATGATCCACACATCCAATGACCATTGAAATATGCACCAAACCCATGTGACCCTGATGCATCAGTGTATAACTGCAAACTGTCATTTGACAACCAAAAACGATCAACAAAATACAGGGTGCCATTGAAATGAAGCAAAAATGTTTGCCACATTTGAAGATCTGCCTTAACTTCAGCCGACAAGCGTATAAAGTGATGGGGCCTTTTGACATGCGAGGTTGCATCAATCAACCTTCTACAAAATGTTCGCCCTGGTTTCACAGCTCGGCAGGCAAAATTAAGTTTGCCAATCAGTGACTGTATCTCTCTGAGACGAAGCTTATTGCGACTCGGGTATGAGTTAATTTCCATCTGCATTCGATCTACCTTGTCCCGAGGCAAGTGTATTTGATCTAATATTGTGTTTAACTCTAACCCTAGGAACACCAAAACTTTAGAAGGACCCTCTGACTTTTCCTCAGCCACTGGTATCCCTAGCAGGTCACAGACGTACATAAAACAGTCCATAATGTATTGGCAGATCTCTTTCGACTCTCCGATGAAAAGAAAATCATCAAGAAATTTTAAAATTCCATCTTTCCTCGAAAATCGCTTGACACAGTGTGCAACAAATGTGCTGAATTTCTCAAATGTTGAACATGAAATCGAACAACCCATAGGAAGGGATTTCGCTACCCAGTACTGGCCTTGGAATTTGAACCCCAACTGCTCGAAATCATTAGGGTGCACTGGCAACAGACGAAAGGCGGATTTTATGTCTGCCTTGGATAAATAGGTATCACCTGCCACTTTCTGTATCAGATCTACTGCATCATCAATACTGGAGTAATGTACGGAGCACTTATCCTGATCTACATAATCATTAACGGATTCGCCCTCTGGATAGGATAAATGATGTATCAGCCTATATTCACCTGGCTCTCTCTTAGGTACGAGTCCAATTGGTGAAACAC
>JAVTVY010020650.1:0-82600 GCA_036873755.1 Hanleya hanleyi
ACGAGTAAAACGAAACCCCACAACCCTACCGCAAATGTATAGAAGTACGTTTCCCAGGGGGACAAACATTGATCCTATACCCTCAGTATGGAACTATATGGGGTTCGGTGACTTTTTTCAAAAATTTCACCGATTCGCACGGGGACACTTCCTATCATGTTCTAAATGACGAGACGAGTAAAACGAGACCTCACAACCCTACCGCAAATGTATAGAAGTACGTTTCCCAGGATGGTCCTATACCTCCCATACCCCATATAGGCATTTTCCCGTAATTTAGGATAAAGTCCGTATTCCGTATTTTTTCAGGAAATTTTTTACATACACCCACCCTGGAACTAGGGGGAGATAACTCTATTGATAGACAAGCCCCGTTAAGCCCGTCGACCTATATACCCCTCATACCCCATATAGGCATTTTCCCAGGTTTTTCGATAAAGTCCGTTTTCCGTTTGTTTTTTTTCAGGAAAAACTTTACATGCACCCACCCCATTGCCTGAACGCCTCTTCACCTAGGCTTCACTTTGATACCTCACTCGACCCCATTGGACCATTAGTAGCTCCCCTAGCTCCAACACGGCTATTTGCATACCCTTGGACCACCGCGCATGCGCAGAATGCCGCTATTTCAACCCCACACCCAGTCCATTAGATGCCCCTTCATGAATGCTTCACATTGATACCTCACTCGACCCCATCGGCACACTAGGGGCTCCCCTAGCTCCAAAAAGGCTATTTTCATACCCTTCGACCACCGCGCATGCGCAGAAGGCCGCTATGTCAACCCCACACCCAGTCCATTAGATGCCCCTTCATGAATGCTTCACATTGATACCTCACTCGACCCCATCGGTCCACTAGGGGCTCCCCTAGCTCCAAAAAGCTATTTTCATACCCTTCGGCCACCGCGCATGCGCAGAAGGCCGCTATTTCAACCCCACACCCAGTCCATTAGATGCCCCTTCATGAATGCTTCACATTGATACCTCACTCGACCCCATCGGTCCACTAGGGGCTCCCCTAGCTACAAAAAGGCTATTTTCATACCCTTCGGCCACCGCGCATGCGCAGAAGGCCGATATGTCAACCCCACACACAACCCATTAGATGCCCCTTCATGAATGCTTCACATTGATACCTCACTCGACCCCATCGTTCCACTAGGGGCTCCCCTAGCTCCAAAAAGGCTATTTTCATACCCTTCGGCCACCGCGCATGCGCAGAAGGCCGATATGTCAACCCCACACCCAGTCCATTAGATGCCCCTTCATGAATGCTTCACTTTGATACCTCACTCGACCCCATCGGTCCACTAGGGGCTCCCCTAGCTCCAAAAAGGCTATTTTCATACCCTTCGGCCGCCGCGCATGCGCAGAAGGCCGATATGTCAACCCCACACCCAGCCCATTAGATGCCCCTTCACCTAAGCTTCACTTTGATACCTCACTCGACCCCATCAGTCCACTAGCGGTCCCTACAGATTGCCGAACATTCTCACGAAAACCCACGGGTTTGGGACTACTTTCGGTCCGCGGAGGCAGACCGCATCACCGCCAGACCGCATCACCGCGGAGAAATGCATGCCCCCAAGGTCACGCCCCATTCACCCAAACCGGAAGTGACGTCATACCTGCGCACAACACTCCTGCGCACACCCCCCAATACACCCCAAAAACCCCCCTTCGCGCATGCGCAGTGAGGCGCTATTAACCGAATTTACGCTTTGTATACTACTATGGTAGCCCACGATGTGGGCCTATCGCTGATTATATGCGCCGTACTAGAAGGCAATTCAAATATGCCCTGCGTGCTTGCAGGAGAGAGGAAATAAATATTCGCTCTGATAAGATGGCACAAGCCTTGTCTGATAATTCATATGACGACTTTTGGAAGGAGGTTAGGACCTCCAACGCTAAACATATGAGTTTACCAGATCGAATTGACCATGCTGAGGGTGAAAGTGACATTGTCAACCTATGGAAGGATAAATTCTTCCACGTTCTTAATTGTGTCTCCACTGAAAAACACAAACACGAGGTATTAGATGCTCTGGCAAGTTACAGAAACGGATCTTCTGATGTGTCTGCTATTTCACCAGACAATCTTCGTGCTATTATTCGTGATATGAAGAGTAATAAATCCGCTGGTATTGATGGTCTGTCCGCTGAGCATCTCAAGTTTGCACCTGATGCCTTATATGTTCATCTGTCATTATGTTTCAATGCTATGTTCCTCCATGGGTGTCTCCCTAAAGAACTGACATATGTAGTTGAAAACCCTATTGTCAAAAATAAATCGGGCGACATAACCAAATCAGATAATTGCAGACCTATTGCTGTCGCCACTGCTCTATCCAAAGTTATTGAATTATATGTGCTACAGAAGTGTGAGGCGCAGCTCTATAGTTCCGATTTTCAGTTTGGATTTAAATCCGGTTGCTCTACTGATCAATGTATCTATGTTTTTAAGGAAGTTGTACATTTTTATCGTTCCAATGGCAGCCCTGTTTTTGTATGTTTTTTAGACGCTAGCAAAGCTTTTGATAGAATCAATCATTGGACTCTTCTCAAAAAGCTGATTGATCGAAATTTGCCGATGTGCTTTATCAATATACTGTATGTATGGTGCAATACTCAATTGTTTGCCGTCAAGTGGGGCTCCACTGTCTCTTCATTGTTTAAGGTAACGAATGGTGTCAGACAAGGTGGGATCTTATCTCCCTGTCTTTTTGCTATATACTTACACGATCTTGACTTGTCATTATCTAAAGCTGGTGTGGGATGCAATATTTCTGGATTATTTGTGAATCATTTGCTGTACGCTGATGATATGTGTATCATGTGTCCCTCCGCCAAAGCCTTGCAGAGTCTTTTAAACTATTGTTCTTCTTACGCAGAGTCGCATGATATTGTCTTCAACACTAAGAAAACCGTGTGTATGGTTTTATCGCCAAGGCGATATCGAGATTTTTTGCCTCCTCCGGTTAAGTTGGGTGGGGAGTTATTGAAATATGTCAATTGCTACACCTACTTAGGCCATATTATTACGTGTGATCTGTCAGATAATGCGGATATCGAATCGCAAAAGAGAAGGCTTTGCGTACGTGCTAATGTGCTTCTTAGGAAATTCCGTGATTGTACGACTGGTGTTAAGAAAAGTCTTTTTAGAGCATACTGCTGTAATGTTTATTGTTGTCAACTTTGGAGTACTCATACCACTACTGTTTTTAACGGCATCAAAGTTATGTACAACAACGCATTTCGATGGCTGCTTCATTATAGATATAGTTGTAGTGCCAGTGCTATGTTTGCTGTCAACAGCATCCCTTCCTTTGGCGAAATATTGAGGAAAGCTGTCTATTGTTTCAAAAGCAGAATTGAGTCCAGCGAAAATCTGATACTGTGTACTATACTTAAATCCGACCTTATTGTACATTCTGTGCTGCTCGATAAATGGCAGAAACTGTTGTATTCCTCTAAGTAGTGCCTATCGGCACTACATACCACTATGTAATCTTGTTTTCTATGTATATATGGACTCGTGTCTGAAATAAAGTATTATTATATTATTATTATTCGTCTTTGTACCTGTCATGCTCAGGAGAATGACATAGAATCAGTATTATCTTGTGCCGAGAAGGTGTTGGTAAACTACATAAATGCTACCTTTCTACTATAGGACTATATATGAGAATTTGCTGTATTGTTGGGAAAATAATGCGATTCAAAAAGTTGTTTTGGTCCTGGACAAGGGCACTGAAAACATTAAAGAGATGTAAATGAATTTTCACGAGTAAAGTCTGAAATCTACTCAACTTTTTATTATTCAATCTGTTTCCTTTAGTTAAAAAATTGTAAAATTAAATCGGCGATCGTTATTTATTTTTGGAATTAAGGCGCATTAGGAGACTGTTACCAACAAGTTCTGAGCTGATCTACTTTTGATGAAAATTTCTTGTGATTTTTTATGAAAATCAGTGGCGATTCTGACTTGGGCGGTGCCCATCTTAATATAGGCAGGATTTCAACTGGGGGTGGGGATTTCCAAGAGTTCAGTTCGCGTTCGAGTCCTAATGCCTACTGTACTTCGTAGGTCCTGTGACGTTAGTCACACTGCTCATGTTTTTATTTCTTCATTCAAATATTCATTATTTCCTCTAACATTTGGTGAAAAAATGAAATAAAAATTATAAATAGAAGTGCTTCAATTTTACGATTAAAAATCTAGTTTCCGGGGCACTGGAACAATTAAACAGATTGCCTTAGCTTGGACTTGGCTACTATTATTTTTGTCTGTTAAATTTCCCTTTCCAAAACTGATTTCCGCAGTATTATGGTAAGCTAATTTTCTATTAGTCCTACTTATTTACATTAATGTACCCCCTTCTGATCAAAACCATGCAAAAATCCTTATTTTGTTTCTAATTATGACAGTGATACTTCACTCAGACACCCGCCGTGAAGTAATCTTCACAGGTGTGAACAAGCTTTAGCAGGTTTTTTAAGTTTAAATTGGACTTTAAATCGACTTAATGAAAAAAAACCTTGTAATAGTTATCCAGAATAAACAGGAATTCGAGTAGGTCCCATTAGACCGATTAAAAATGTATTTGACAATAGAATTCAAGCAAAAAATAGGGATTAATTCATCAGATGTATAGCTGGACACATTTTGCTCGATTTCTAGCCTTTCGGTTTTGTACAAAATCCGAGATTTAAACGTTTATTTCTCGGAAAGTATCCATGCTACGCTTTTGAAATTTGGCAGGCTTGTTACTTATAAGGTGATCTAGTAAACTTATCTCACTTTTTGTAAGTTCGGATTAGTTTTTTAATTATTATATGGCAGTGCACTCAAAATTCTGAGGAGTTTAGTTCTCAAGTGGCCTCATTTGAGAACATTTTCTCCATTGAGAAGTTTGGGGTTGAATTTTGTGAAAAGAGCAGGGTGGATTATTACACCCCAAAATATCGGTCCATCTTTCATGTAAGTATCATACATGTGACAAAGGAGAACAGTAGTCTGTCTGGGTACAACAATTCTACATAACAGGCTATTCAGCATAAAAAGGCCTGAACAAGCGAATTTTTCATAGAGAATTGACCAAAATGTATTGAAAATAAATCCCAAGCTAAATATATCTCACCATTCAAGAGGGAATAGTTTGGAGGAACATCCTCAGCAACATCTTGCTTAATGTAGGTAGATAACCGGAAGCTTGGTGCATTGTCGTTCACATCGGCCACACTCACCTTTAACTGGAAAGTCATAAATATGTAAAAATGTGACAAACGACAGATTTGATGAAGTCGTCAAAGCTATGGCTGACCATTAAAATCAGACTGTTTCCGAATAATTACATCATGTCATTAAAGGACAACGGCGCACACAAGGCCGTAGGCTTGGTCGACATTTTGTTTGATTTTCATGCAATTTTCAATTTAATGGAAGTTTTGGGATGAAACTTGGCATTTGCTGCTCAAAACTGATCTTTGACATATTTTGTGTGTTTATTGGTGCTTTCGATTGCGCATTCAAAGCTTTGACAGGTTAAGAAAATTAACATGGCAGGAGTACCACCAGTGAGGGTGCTATTTTCGAATCAAACAACATCATTTTTTTTTTTTTTTTACTGTCTATTTCATTGGAATATGTTTATCTAGTTGAAATAAGTTTTAGCCCTAAAAATCAAGAGAAAATTTTAGGAATGAGTGAGTGAGTACTGGGGTTTAACATTTTTTTCAACCTTGTTTCAGTCATATCACGACGATGCCTACATAGGCCAGAACACCAGAGTGCTCACAGTTCCTATTACCCTGGACACCGATCAGCCCAGCTGATCCAGCACCCGGTCACCTCATCCAAGTATTGATCGAGCTTAACGTTGCTCAACCTCGCTGATCTGACGAGAACTGGTGTGTCCAACGCTATAAGCCGTACCGGATATTTTAGGTATCCTTATGGTGCCAAGCAAACACACAAGTTCCATTGACAATGTATGGAGGACATGGGCACCCTTTTTCTTAATTTCGCATGCATTTAATTCACATATTGTCAATTGCTACAATGGATAAATAGAATTGAAGACCCATGCTTCATGTAAGGATTACGAGACAATGAATACAATAGCCAAGTCTGAGGAAAACAATGGGTCTATATCCACAGGGCTTTTCAGCTACACAAAGGCTTGGACCTCACACCAAGTATCAACCAAAATGAAGAAAACTTACTCATTGATAAATGCTCACCAGAATTTGACATAAAAGAGTTTTTTTCAAATTTGATCGAAATAAATATAAAAAAGTGATATTTAACTTTCATTCCGAAGGTTTTTCATTTGAAAATTATGATTTTTTTTAAATCATGAAATACATAACTTATTCAAAGTTATGAAATGTGAATTTCAAGCAGAGCCACACAAACCTCGGAGGTACTGGTCAACCCATCATTAGTCATCTCTGACACGATCACTCGCATGTTGTACTCCTTGGGCAGAAGTTGATCCTCGTAGTCCAGAGTTGTTTGTAGCTTCACCTCTCCACCTTGGTTACCATCTGAGACAATGGTGAAGATGTTGGGGTCATTTCCTTGACTGTCCCTCAGAGTATAGCGTAGATCGTAGCCCTGGAATCCCTTTGCTTTCACAGTGACAACACTGAAATGGCGAAAAAGGGGAAAAGTCTTTTTTCTTATATCATGCATGCCTTTAATGATGGAAGTACAAGGGCCCTATGAAATAGGCAACAAGTAATTGAGGAATAAAATTGACAGCTTCATCTAGTCGTGAATCAGAAAATATAGGTCAATCTGACAATTTTTTATAAGGTTTCTGTACCCTGATCACATGCCTATGTCAATCAATCAATCAATCAATCAGATTTATTGTACGACTTTGGTGTACAAAGTATGACAAATGGCAATAACATATTAAAAACAGGACAGTATTTCTTACAAGGACGTGTCCAACTGGGCGAACATGGGTCGAAGTTTACACCTGTCCAGGTTTTTGAGAGACAGGTAGACAAATTAAGTATCTGTTTCCAGTGACATGGACTCAATCAATGCGTCATTAATCCATGGGCATGTAGCCCTGTCAGTAATGTCAATTTTAAACAATTGCATACTCAGAATTCTGAATTCTAGTGTGATACTTGATTTATTGTGAATATTTTGGCCCCAGGTAAAGATAAGCTTGGTGGTTCTATGTGATTTAAGTTTAGTACTCCTGTATATTCTTGAGACACCATGCCAATGATAGACATAGATGAACATATGTACATACACACATGATTAGACAATGGACAGTTTCCGAGTGTAAACAGACGACTGCCAATTTTGAGGAGGATTATAAAAGGAGGCTAAAAAGGCACTACTTGCTGCCGATATCTGGTTCCATGCCTGTAAGCCTTGGCCTTATCATTCTTGAGTTATGGTAATTAAGATTCGATAACGAAAGGAGAAACTTTGACCCTGTGACCCCCAAAAATAGGTCAATCTCACTTCTCAATAGACGTCTGCCCAATGACCACATGAAGGTGTTATGCAAGTTTGGTGCTCTCATACAGCCATTTTTCTGATAATGAAATGGTGACAAATTTACAGTTTTTACTTAGTGACCCAGAAAAATGGATCCATCTCACTGATCATGAATAAGCGTCTGTTCTTTGACCAAATACATTAGGTATACTCATTTTTCAGATAGAGCAGTAACAAGAAAACAGAGATGGATGGACGTACATGATGACAATACACCACAGACAATTTTGGCTGTAGCAATGACGGGATGTGACTTTAGTGTGAGATCAGTAAGCCTACTGTCTGTTTCACTGGAATATGTTTATCTAGTTGAAATAATTTTTAGCCCTAAAAATCAAGAGGATATTTTAGGAGTGAGTGAGTAGTACGGGTTAACGTCGTTTTCAACCTTGTTTCAGTCATATCACGATGGTGCCTACAGGTGCCAGCCTTATCATTCTTGAAATGTGCTAGGTAGCAAGCACCTAGTGACAAATGGACAAACTTTGATCCAGTGACCCCCCAAAATAGGCCACTCTCACTGATGTATTTGAAAGGCTTCTGCTCTATGACAACAAATTTTTATGGAAGTAATTATCGTGGTCCTATAAATATTCAATCTAAAGATATGCTGGTACGGTAATTTCCCTAATAATTCAATCACATGAATATCACTTTTCAAAACGTAGAACATTCCTCAATCTTCATTCAAATTGAAGAAAAGTCATATAATGACAAATTTGACACATTGTTGCTGGTGCCATGAAGAATATTGCCAGATATAAGCCATTTTTGCTGCATTACAGGTAACTGAATTATTAGGGGACTAATAAGAAATTGGTGAAAAATTGGCCTGGAAAGTATGAGTCAATCCTGCCGATTTTCGATAGGTTTTTGCTCTTTGGTTATGTGTGATTTAAGTCAAGGGGGAAAAGAAGAATCTAAAGACCTTTACATTTCACCTCTAATTGAGAGAAGAGAAATTTATAATTAAAGTCCGTCAGTTCCTCATCCAGTGAAGTGTAATCTCTGTGAATATGAACATACATACATGTAACATCAGATAAAGAGGCACCCATGAGGCACTTGAGAAATATCATGGTTCATGGTTGAGCATCAAACCATCACTGGCTGGACTTAGGGATGATGAAATTTTCTTCTTAAGTATCTTCTTGGTGGCCAGTAGGTTCAGTGTCTTTCTTCTCATGTTGAAGTGAAATGAAAGTTCAAACCATCCAATACTTACTTAAAAGGGAAATTGGCTTCCTCTGGTACATTCACATCATAACGAGGCTCGAAAATCTGTGGTGGTCTTTCTCCAACCCTAACCTGTACAATTTTGTTGACCGAAATCTGCGGGGGCGTGGTGTTTATATCTCTTGCAGCTACGGTGATCTGATATTCTCTTCCTAACGGGAAAGTTCCATCACCAACGACTGTCACAGAACCATCATTTGCATTCACGGCGAAGCGATTTTCTGTTTTAACTGTAACAAACAGAGGCCATTAAGGATAAGCTACATGCAAATGTACTAGTATCATGTTATAATATCTATACTGAAGCCTAAATGACAAATACTTATGACTACAATGTTATATAATTTAATTGCCTAGCTAGAATCAAGTCCTTCAAGTCCTTCCTAATTAGGAATTAATTATACTGCTTCAAAACACTACATTACCAGCTTGCCAACTTGTCACAATGGGATGGTTTAACAGATATACTGATTTCAGTGGAGCTGTGTGGAATTTATCATACATGACAGTCACTTGGAAAGGCGGGGTGAGTGAGTATCTGGTTTTGAGGGCACAAGAATACTTTATTCTTAGTCCTGTGACACATTCAATTTGACATCATACATTTAAATCCACATACCTCCACAAGCATGTCACGTGTATGAATCAAGTTTGCCTACCTGCAAAGTACTCTATGTGAGCTAGATTTCCATCCGGGTCCACAGCACTCAAAGTATAGACCACCGCACCAGCAGAAGACGTAGGTGAAACAACTGCGAGGTAAGGTTCCGGTTCATTGATGAAGTATGGGGGTTCATCGTTCACATTGACTACGCTTATCTGGATGGTCCGTGTTTCTGTGGAAATAATACATTGAACAAGTGTTCATATGAACATAATATCTACATGTATGTTCATTGCCATAGTGAATCCGCGTCTCCTGGAACAGCGATTGAGACTTGGGTTTCCCCGACTTGTTGATATAGCTAACTACTGTTGTGTTGTTGGTAGCAAGTGGAAGTGACTTGTACTCACTACTGCAGGGTCTGAAATAAGCACATTACCTCAAAAGTTTTTAATGGATTTTGAAAAAATTAAGGAGCGCAAATATATTGCCCTATCTCATTAAGGCGCGAGTTGAGGTGTCTAAGGTACAAAAGAGAGAGAAGAAACTATCATAATGAACATCAGGTTTGTTCATTTTATTTTCTACTCATCACTTTTTTTCGACCATTTCGCTTATGTCTTCAATTTCTAGCAGGCAAAAAAAGGAGACAATAAAAAGGATTTCTCTACCTACCTACCCGCCTGAGTTTTTTATTTATAAAATGCAGCAATTAACAGCATTGACTTGACGGCTCGACACACTACAATCATGCCGTCATACATTCAGTCTTTGAAAAAGCAGCTGAGGTGAATTTGACGTCGCACTACATGCTCTGGTCTACCGTGCTGGTTGAATTAACCCTACCGGACCTTGTGTGTGGAGGGGGGGAGGCACTTTCCGCAGTTGCTGTTCTTTTCGTCCTACCTCCGGGACGACAAAAAACTGAGAACTGCTACTCCGTGAATTTTTAGCTTATCATCTTGGGGTCATTTTGGGCCTATTTGCATGACCCCCGAGCAGCGGATCATGAGTAAATTAAGAATGGCGGCCATGAGAGGTACCAGAAAAGTGATGTTTTCGTCAAATTTCTTCAAAATTTGTGCTTTCCTGCATGGAAAAGTGGGTAAAACATATTTTATTTCATATCGGATCATTATTTACTAATTTATCATGCAGTTTTTGAGAAGAAAATGATTATATAAAAAATCGAAAAATCTGACCGAAAAATCGGCCAAAAAATGTCTTTTTAAAACGACGTCACTGTGACGTCATCATGATGGCCATCTTGGATTCGTTTAAATTTTCTTGTAGAGCTTGATCCAAAGAGACCCCCGCACCAGGCTATCATTTTCTGACCAACTCCATGGACGAATGGAGTGGAAATGAACATGACTGTTAGGGTAAGGAAGTCAAATTTTTTACATGTACATTTGAAGCAGCGCTGCTGACAAACCTAAACAATCGGTTTATGCAAAAATGTTTTGTGACGTTGGTTGCAGTCCTGATATTTACACAGGATCTAGCAAAAGCTACCAGTCGAGATATTCATACGGAATACGGAATATTACTGTCCATGACTGTCTTAATGTCTCTTACCCCCTGGGCTATGCCGGTTCATAATATTCCCGTCAATCATTACAATGAAGTCTAATCGGTAACGCAATGTGCGCAACTCTATGACAATTTGATAGAGAGCTGTTCAATTGTTCAGCACAGACTTCTTATCAGGTCTGTTAAAAGATGAGCAGACAATCCTGTGTGCGAACAATACATCATAGTTGTGCAGTTATATTGTGAACTTTTGGTTACAAGCTTGAAATTTGACCCATAGTTATTTTGAATGGACCGCTTTCATTTAAAATCGGGACACAACATGTCTAACCTCATTCTCGCAAGCCAGGGCTTTGCTTTGCTGGTATCGATTTACCAGTCCTCTTTGGCACTCAGAATCCCTTCAGATTAGCACCACGTCTTCAAATTTATTCACTCCGTGAATTCAAAAATTATGTGTTTCAGCAGGCAATGGACAGGAACATATTGCATTTCACTTCATTCTGTCAGAGCCCGTTTCTGCTAGAATTTACTGGTTTTGCAAATCACAAATTACGTTACTTTGTCAGTCAGTTTCGCGAATGGAATTACGTGATATATCAGCAGATACTGACCATTTAACCTCATCCTCCCAAGCTAGGGCCTTGATTTATATTGACCTATTTTGTAGGGTCACTGGGTCAAGGTTGTTCCTTTTTCACCTATTGGTTTTCAATTAACTTACTCAAGAATGATTATGCCTGGTTTGAAAAAATACGAAGCTGCGCATCTGAAAACCCCTCGGCTGGACGCCAGTCATTCATAATGTATTCAATTTGAATCAAGACTTCAGGAACACCAAGCAGTCAAGTTACAAATATACAGATTATGGAAAATTTTGCAATTAGGAATGGCCTCTACGGTTTCCGTCTAATCAGAGAAACCTGTATTCATTACATAAGTTTCTTGATGCATCGATGATGTATACCAAATTTTACATCGAGCATTTGAAAGTTATCAGAGATAGAGATCAATAATGATTTCGCATAAATTACAGATGGCCATCCATCCTTCCCACCACTCAGAGGAACTGATGTGGTTATTCATTGCAAGTCTCTTGATACATCGATGCTGGATACCAAGTTTCATATAAAACACAGAAATGGTATCAAAGATATACATCATTCAAGATTTTGCATAAATTAAAGATGGCCACCAAGGTTTCCACCCAATCAGAAACACCAGAACTGTCATTTATCGCCTATTGATGCATCGATGATGTGTACCAAATTTTATATCGAGAACTTGAACGGTTTCAGAGATAGAGATCATTAATGATTTCGCATAAATTAAAGATGGCCGCCCATCCTTCTCGCCACTCAGAGGAACTGATGTGGTTATACATTGCAGGTCTCTTGATACATCGATGCTGTATACCAAGTTTCGTATAGAACACTTGAATGGTATCAGAGATATATATCATTAAAGATTTTGCATAAATTAAAGATGGCCGCCAAGGTTTCCACCGAATCAGGGAAACTGGTTTGGTCATTCCTTTGAAGTTTCTTGAGGCATCGATGATCTATACCAAGTTTCACACTGAACAATGAAATGGTACCTGAGATACACAAGATTAATGGTTTCGCATTAATTAAATATGGTCGCCAAAGTTTCAAACCAATCGGATCCAGATTCAATAGGGTTCTGGGTCACGCGCATATGGATGTGCACTGCAAGTTTGGTGTGCCTAGGGTAAGTCGTTCTAAAGATATCTTGGTAACAAGAAAGCTGTGATGGTTTCGCATAAATTAAACATGGCCGCCAAAGTTTCCAACCAATCACGTCCAGATTCAATAGGGTTCTTGGTCACGCGCATATGGATGTGCACTGCAAGTTGGTGTGCCTAGGGTAAGTCGTTCTAAAGATATCTTGATAACGAGAAGACGGACGTACAGACGGACGGACGGACGGACGTACATGACGACGAAAATACCCTTCGGCCAAATTTTGGCCGAGGGGTAAAAACGGACCTTACACTGGACACAGACTTGGGCTTGAACCAAAATTGACATTGGACTATTGTCGTCATGTGTGTACGTACGTAATAATGATATACATGAGTATTAAACTGTCAATTTTGTCACCAATTTCTTGTTGCCATCGACACTTGTTCTCCAACAAAGGCCCTATTTTAATAGCACCAAGGCCGAGGGGTTCGCACAGTCCATGTTTGATTTGTAAAACTCAACGGCTGAGCCGACTGTTTTTAAACTTGACATACACGATATTTGGACCAAGACATCGCCAACGCGATCAATGCGACTTCGTCTATCAATTTAGCATAGACGACACGGACCAGTCAAAATCGTCGGATTTTTAATGGGGAAAGTGAACATACATACATGGTATCGGAAGCAATACCTAAAATTGTGAGTTCGAAGTTGAAAATGAAAACGCTAGCAGTTGGTGCTGTACTTCTACAACAAATATTGACACGTGGACCGTTTATCAATAAATCCTATGGGCTAAGACGATTCTGGTTTTGATAATCCTAATATTCAGATGCCAATAGGATCATCTATTCTTTTCTAACGTGGCTGAATAAGTGCTCATGCGAACACCACTTCCGTCGCTGATATGTCTTTAACAGTATTACTGCCACAGGTTTTGACTACAATGTAGTCATTTCTCACTTGTTTTAATTACACATTGTAGAAAAGCAAAGAAATAAAATACTACCCTTAGGTAGTACACATCGGTTGTATGTCTATACCCTATTATAGTGTTTCCAATATTACTACATTATAAATGGAGGTGAAAGTGCCCACTATGTGAGCAAATATACCCTATATGATCATGATATTATATAGACATCAGTTCACAATGGATACTTAATTCAGCCATCCACTCTAATGAATTATCCAGCAAATTCTAGTACGATAATATATCATTGGCTTGTATTACACTAACAATGTTATTCCTACTTGAAGGTATGTGGAGCCATAACAACCAAGAATATCATAAGAAAAAAACAAGGAAGTGTGCAGAAAATCAATTCTAATTCAACGAATCCACCTAAAATTGTTCCCCATGTGTGTGCCCAAATTAACAGACGTCTTCAAGCGTTAAGCTGTCGAAGAATATCAACCGAGAGAACGGGACTAACATCCGAAAGGATTCAACAGCAGTTGCTGAAGTATCTCAAACATGCATCAAGAGCTGTTTTATGTGGGCTATAGCTATATGGCACGTCGTGGACTCCACCGTCACGCCGAGTATAAGAACATATAACACCTTTTAAATATAGACATGAATTATTTTTATGAGTGATGGCAAGCTACTGAATTTTGAACTGATGCTACTATTTAACTATCCTGATCAAACTACCTAAAACCTCTGTAAATGTACACTCTCCAATGAATCCATATGGTCGGTGGTGTATATATGCTCATAGGAATACACAATTGAACGATGGCTAGCTATTAAATGTTGGATCTGACTCTAACATTCAGCTATACGCAGCATCCTACATACAGTCCCATCGTGTATAGACGTTTTACACAGGAAATAAATATTTGAAAGAGGACTACCTACTGAATGTGGGATTTGTCGCTTTCATTTGGCTATCTTTAGCATACTACATGCAGCCTCAGTCCACATACACAACACACCAGGCACAATGCTTTTTTCAAATATTTTAGTCTCAGACATTCTTTATGGGTGATGGCTAGCTATTGAATGTTGGACCTGATGCTACTAATTAACTATCCTGCCTATACTACCTACAGCCTCAGGATAGGTACATTCTCCATATGATTGGTCGTCTATATATTCATAACATAGTACAGGACAATTTGGACGATGGCTAGCTACTGAATGTTGGACCTGATGCTACTAATTAACTATCCTGCCTATACTACCTACAGCCTCAGTATAGGTACATTCTCCATATGGTTGGTCGTATATATATTCATAACATAGTACAGCACAATTTGGACGATGGCTAGCTACTGAATGTCGGATCTCCTTTATTCAGCTATCCGGAGTATTCAACCCACATGGTAAAGCCGCCAAATAAGTCATATTTTGAAACTTGGAAAAAGAACATAGGGTATATTAGCTTACATTATAATGAAATTGTCCCGAAACCGTCCGTCTACAGTGTAGGGAGAGTGGTTCATAAGTTGCATCTGTCATACAGGTGCCCCACTTTGATACCACAGTACTGGTACGTAATCAAACTTTATTTGGGTCACTTTGTAATGAAGCGAGTCAAAAGCTGCGTTATTTCGCAATATTCTATACACTGACAAAACCTCAAAATAGCGTAATACGGCCGTTTGTACATATACTCGTTCACAATGCTCGATTTCGAAAGCAGTCAGTCAGTGTTCAGGGGCTAGGGGCCGTATGAACCATGTACTTCAAGATCCTCATGGTACTCATATGAACAGTCACAATCAAAGCGTGACTGAGATACATCATTCTTTAGATGACGACTTTACAACGAATATTATGGATTAAGAATACTGATCAGCGATACGGATTTGATATTTTTGGAACATCATGATGTCTTGCCGGCATCATTGAAAACTGTTGACCGCTTCCCTCTTGCAGGAAACAAGCCTATGTTTATGTATAATATGATTGTCTTTTTGAATTTGGTGCTAATACTGTTATATGGAATATGGAATAGGTCTTTGGATTATGGACGCGGATATTCTCTAATGGACGACGGCTGAATTATGAATGACGGACCAGACGCTTGTAATTGCAAAGAGCTAGAATGATTAAATTATAGCTTTGGGTCAGAAGATCAAAATAAACTATCTGCTGATAAAAACAAACAGTGTTGTGGTTGATTATTCTCAAAATCTTCTACCTTCTACCTAGGTATCTTTTTATTCAACATGAGCCGGAGAATCAGGCCAATATAGTAAACTTCTAATATTTATTTATTGAGACGTCACTAAGGGGTCATCTACAATTTTCATATGAAATCGTATTTTTACCAAAATTGTTACCTAAAATGGTTCAAATGATTCTTTTTTGGTTAGCCGAACACAGGCTGGATACAAATATATTTGCTAGTAAGCGCTGAAGTAACATTCAACATAAATAGAATAGAATATCAAGATTTCTTTATTTCAAAAGTTCGTTCGTTTTCTGTATGGGGCGAAGTTACCTAAATGGTTATTACTTTTTTATTCCTTGTCCAATTGATTGAAATGATGTATTATATAGGCAACATAAACTGCGATACCGGATATTAACAATAGTGCGCAGGGGTCAAAGGACACTTCCGGTCACTTGACCGGAACCGGAAGTTGTCACAAGACAGGTGGCGCCCCTTGTCGGAAGTAGGTCAATAAGAACCAATTTAGCCTGTCAATGGTCAAAAGAGTCAATTTAGCCTTTACATCATGTCAATGGTTAAAGGTCATTTCCAGTCACGTGACAGTAAACATAGAAAAACCCGGATGTAAGATGAGGACTCGGATGTAAAACCACAGTACCCGGATGGAAGACGGAGGAACGACGGGAAAAAAACACTGGGAAACCCGGATGTTGACAAGGTCCGGAGTGTAAAATCCACTGCACACACACACACACACACAAGCAATGCGGCTCAGTCGTACACCAGTACATCTCGGTCCTCGACTTGGGGGTAGGTGAACTGAGTGTGCTAAAAATAGATCACCAGCTAGCGTGATATAAAAGGGAAACGGCCTGGCCGTTTCATCAGACACTCTGAGAGAGCGGGAACTCCCACCCATCTCACGAGGGCCGATAATGATGATGATGTCGCCCTAATTCAGTGTAAGGAGAGTGGTTCATAAGTTGCATCTGTCATACAGGTGCCCCACTTTGATACCACAGTACTGGTACGTAATCAAACTTTATTTGGGTCACTTTGTAATGAAGCGAGTCAAAAGCTGCGTTATTTCGCAATATTCTATACACTGACAAAACCTCAAAATAGCGTAATACGGCCGTTTGTACAAATACTCGTTCACAATGCTCGATTTTGAAAGCAGTCAGTCAGTGTTCAGGGGCTAGGGGCCGTATGAACCATGTACTTCACGATCCTCATGGAACTCATATGAACAGTCACAATCAAAGCGTGACTGAGATACATCATTCTTTAGATGACGACTTTACACCGAATATTATGGATTAAGAATACTGATCAGCGATACGGATTTGATATTTTTGGAACATCATGATGTCTTGCCGGCATCATTGAAAACTGTTGACCGCTTTCCTCTTGCAGGAAACAAGCCTATGTTTATGTATAATATGATTGTCTTTTTGAATTTGGTGCTAATACTGTTATATGGAATATGGAATAGGTCTTTGGATTATGGACGCGGATATTCTCTAATGGACGACGGCTGAATTATGAATGACGGACCAGACGCTTGTAATTGCAAAGAGCTAGAATGATTAAATTATAGCTTTGGGTCAGAAGATCAAAATAAACTATCTGCTGATAATAAAAAAACAGTTTTGTGGTTGATTATTCTCAAAATCTTCTACCAAGATTTACTTTTATTATTTATTTTAATTTGACAAGTGTCATGTCACAAAGGTCCGCAATGAGTCATAGCAGTTTGATGGACTTCTGCTCATACTAATCACCACAGTGGACCACACCGGACCCTCAAATTACCACAACGGACAACAACGGACCACAAATTACGAGAACGGACCCAGAACATAACACAACGCACCCCCAAATTACCACAACTGACCCACAACGTACCACGAGGGACCCCAGAAAACTCCACATACATTAAGAAGTGTTTATAAGTACTGTATAAAAGTGGTCCAATAAGTATCTGATAGAATCCTCTGAAACTGCTCCAGATCACGGAAAATTACGTTTCGTAACTTGTGTCTAATTCCGCTTAACCCGGGGCTAGGGGCCGTATGAACCCATGTACTTCAAGATCC
The DNA here is from genome assembly GCA_036873755.1 of Hanleya hanleyi. Classification (NCBI taxonomy): domain Eukaryota; kingdom Metazoa; phylum Mollusca; class Polyplacophora; order Lepidopleurida; family Hanleyidae; genus Hanleya; species Hanleya hanleyi. Next base: position 17,846 of record JAVTVY010020650.1, read on the forward strand.
TCATGGTAATCATATGAGCAGTCACAATCAAAGCGTGACTGAGATACATCTCTTTTTTTTTAGATGACGACTCTATAAGGAATATTATGGATTAAGGATACTGATCAGCGATACGGATTTGATATTTTTGGAACATCATGATGTCTTGCCGGCATCATTGAAAACTGTTGACCGCTTCTCTCTTGCAGGAAACAATATTAAGCCTATGTGTATGTATACTATGATTGTCTTTTTGAATTTGGTGCTAATACTGTTATGTGGAAAATGGAATAGGTCTTTGGATTATGGACGCGGATATTCTCTAATGGACGACGGCTGGATTATGAATGACGGACTAGACGCTTGTAATCTAGAATTCATTTATTCTGAGGGGTGGGACATGCCCCCGGATCCTCCTAGCGTGACACTTCTGTGATGTTAGCTGGAGATATTCTGCCCCCATAGGTCAAATCATCATCCTACGCCAATGCATTGCCGATTTTAATTGCATAATTGACATCCACCGCAAACTCATTTTGTGGGAATGATGTTTGAATTTCACCTTCGTCTTTGGTCTGTATTCGCCAAATAACCGGCTCTGTCCTAGCCAAGTTGACATGGCGTCGTTCGTTCCTACACTTAGACATGAGTCCTCTTCATACCCTTATATGTACACTCCGGGATCACATGGCTCCATGGGTCGTTCGGCTCTATCCGGCAATAAAACAACCCATCCCAACTACCTGTCTATTGGTTTTATCGAGTTGTGCAAAGAGTTTGATTGCCGTGACGAGCTCACCCGTCTGCAATCAGTCTTCAAACATAAACGGCTTGTTGAATTTCTCCTCCATTATATTCGTACGTGTCACGTGATCAGCAACATGTTGTGTGGATCACGTGACCCTTAGGAAGATCATGGCGACCAAACCGGGCCAGTGTTTGAGAGACTGACCCGGACAGGCTCTTCCGTGATCCCCGGCTCGCCCACTGCAGCTCGGCAAACAGACGGGGACAGGATGGGTTACGACACGTACGAGATTACTAGCCGAGCGACCCGCTTCGTGTGTCCCGCAATGCTCCCCATCTACGGAGATGAAGAGGACACATGGCTAATTGTAGGAACGAACGAAGCCATGTCAACTTGGCTAGCTCTGTCCATTATCAAATATATGAAAAGTTATGCGTACAACAGTGGAAGCGACCAGGTGAACGATATTCTGTATTTGAAAGTTTTGTTCAAACTGTACCTACTGCTTCACTTACAAATACTTCATATGGATTAGAGTTTACATACGTGCACAGTTTTTTTTAATTATTGGACGTTCCCCAGTAGGCCCTGTGTAGTGAAATATAATGCCCGAGTCCCTTTGGAAAGATAAGAGTCAAACTCGATCCACACACCTGTGCTATTTTGCAATAACTTTATCAAAGTTCAAAAATTGTGTGACACAATTACGTTATGCAGCCCTTTATACTCTTTCCCAACGCTCGATTTCAAAATAGTGCTTATTGCGAAATCTTGCGGGGCATAGTCATTGAATCTCCCTGTCCAATGTCCAATTATGTATGTATTTTTGCAACATTGACCTGGATATGATATCAAGAATATTAGATAAAGTTTCAGTCTGTCCTATCAAAACCTGGACTGAGTGCTGAGTCTGTAGCTGAAATTTAACATTGATTGTATGAGAAGTATAGAAAGTCAAATACAATTGTTACTTCAATAAGTGAGGTTCTATGTGTATACATGTACATTTATTTATGTCATTAACATGATTGAAATTAAATCCACCTCTGTACACTTTTCATATATGCATATGACCATAGATTGTTTCGTCTTTGATTTAGATAGGATAAAAAAAATATGTAGCTCGAAACCCCCCCCCCCCACTTTTTTTTTTTTTTTGTTATCGACAATTTTATTTACTCCGGTCCTAGCTCATTGGTAAATTTCGCATGGTCCCTGAAAGAAAACCGGCTATTTAGTTGACAACTGGATTACGATGATGTCTTATGTTCGTGTATATCATGTCTTGCGAGAAGTTAACTTTCGTTTTATGGGGGTTTGTAGTCTAACACGGTGAAAAAGTTCGATTGTGGACGCCAAAAAATTACTGATGCCTGCAACATTTCTGTAGACAACAGATGGGATGGATGTCTGTTGTTAGAAGACAAAGCAACTGGGATGGATATCTGTTGTTAGAAGATATACCAGCTGGAATGGATATCTGTTGTTAGAAGATATACCAGCTGGAATGGATATCTGTTGTTAGAAGATATACCAGCTGGAATGGATATCTGTTGTTAGAAGATATACCAGCTGGGATGGATATGTGTAGTTGGAAGATATACCAACTGGAATGGATATCTGTTGTTAGAAAATATACCAACTGGAATGGATATCTGTTGTTAGAAGATATACCAGCTGGGATGGATATCTGTTGTTGGAGGATACAACAGCTAAGGTGGATATATGTTGTTAGAAGATATACCAGCTGCGATGGATATCTGTTGTGAGAAGATATACCAGCTGGGATGGATATCTGTTGAAGATATACCAGCTGGAATGGATATCTGTTGTTAGAAGATATACCAGCTGGGATGGATATCTGTTGTTAGAAGATATACCAACTGGAATGGATATCTGTTGTTAGAAGATATATCAGCTGGGATGGATATCTGTTGTTAGAAGATATACCAACTGGAATGGATATCTGTTGTTAGAAGATATACCAGCTGGGATGGATATCTGTTGTTAGAAGATATACCAACTGGAATGGATATCTGTTGTTAGAAGATATACCAACTGGAATGGATATCTGTTGTTAGAAGATATACCAACTGGAATGGATATCTGTTGTTAGAAGATATACCAGCTGGGATGGATATCTGTTGTTAGAAGATATACCAACTGAAATTGATATCTGTTGTTAGAAGATATACCAGCTGGGATGGATATCTGTTGTTAGAAGATATACCAACTGGAATGGATATCTGTTGTTAGAAGATATACCAGCTGGGATGGATATCTGTTGTTAGAAGATATACCAACTGGAATGGATACCTGTTGTTAGAAGATATACCAACTGGAATGGATATCTGTTGTTAGAAGATATATCAGCTGGGATGGATATCTGTTGTTGGAGGATACAACAGCTAAGGTGGATATATGTTGTTAGAAGATATACCAACTGCGATGGATATCTGTTGTTAGAAAATATGCCAGCTGGGATGGATATCTGTTGTTGGAAGATGGACCAACTGGAATGGATATCTGTTGTCAGAAGATATACCAACTGGAATGGATATCTGTTGTTAGAAGATATACCAGCTGGGATGGATATCTGTTGTTAGAAGATATACCAACTGAAATTGATATCTGTTGTTAGAAGATATACCAGCTGGGATGGATATCTGTTGTTAGAAGATATACCAACTGAAATTGATATCTGTTGTTGGAAGATATACCAGCTGGGATGGATATATGTTGTTGGAAGATAAACAGCCTGGGATGGATGTCTGTTGTTTGAAGATATACCAGCTGAGATGGATATCTGTTGTTGGAAGATATAACATCTGAAATGGATATATGTTGTTAGAGGATGCAGCCCTTCATACTCTTTCCCAACGCTCGATTTCGAAATTGTGCCTATTGCGAAATCGTGCGTGGCATAGTCATTGAATCTCTTTGACCAATGCCAACGTCTGCGTTACATTAGACTATGTGGTGAGAATGTAGTCCAAGTTTAATGTTGATTGTGTGAAAAAATAAATGATTCAGATCAAATTTCATCTTCCTCGTGACATATAGGGAACGTAGCCCAGTAGATATATGTTGTTAGAAGATATTTTCCATTATAGTTTTGTAAATGCTAAATAATTTGGTTAGCTAATATTTTTTTAAGCTTTCTCTTTTATTTATTCTAAGTTTGGCTTACTTTCATCTCTTAACGACATGGGCGGAGCATTTCTTGGAAATACGTTTCAATATTGCTCTACACATGGGAGCTCCAGCTTGTATCTTTGTTATATTTTATCATATTTTGAGTGGCTAAGTGGATACCATAACAAAGGCCTTAAGATTATATTTATTATAGAGATTTTATTTACTAGATTCTTATGTCGATCTTTTATCTAATGCTTATTGCTTTAGCCATATCTAAAATAAAACCTATCTGTCTAGCCCCTGTGCTATGCGACTAACCTATAGTATTCACGTGATAATACCTCATGAGCGGCGAGCTCTTTTGTTTTGGAGGTACAATTTTCATTACCTCGGTTTCCGAGCTAATTCTGCATTTTCATTGGTCGATTATGTCGGAGTCCGAGATAATTCTGCAATGTCATTGGTCGATTATCTCGGGATCGGAGATAATTTCACATTTTCATGGATGGATTATCTCGGGGTCCGAGATAATTTTGAAAAAAAGTCCATATCCCTTCTATGCTTCCGTACGGAGAGAGAGAGAGAGAAATTAAGGTTTAACGTCGCAGTCAGCAATATTTCAGCTATATAGCGACGATCAAACAAAATTCTAAGTAATCAATTCAAAAACTCGGTAAACTAATGCGTTAAAACAGGTACAAACATTAAAATTTGTACAACACACCAATCTCTCTCAAATAACCTAAAATACAATCCTCTTTCACTCTGCTAAAAAGATCTTACAGCATAGCTGCTCGATAAAAAGTATCTCTTACAGTCTTAAAATCTATGCAGTCTATGAGAATATGTTTCACCGTGAGATCTTCATGGCAAGGTATACACCTTGGAATCGGCTCCTGTTTTAGTAAATTTTCATGAGTTAATCGTGTGTGACCGATCCTACATCGTCTAATCATGGCCTGGTCGAAACGTTTATGACTGTTCAGGTGAGTATAACCAACCGTTTCTTTGAACTCGTGAAGTTTGTTATTATCCATAGTATCCCATAAAGATTGAAACAGCTTTCTTACATAAGCGCAGATAGATGGTCTGAAATCACTGTATGGTATTCCAACAGGGTCAACTTCTTCATCTAGAGCTGCCTTAGCCAATCTATCAGCTTCAGTGTTGCCTTTGATGTCAACGTGACTAGGCACCCAACAAAACACAATATCTATCTGTTGGTCAAATCTGGTGTCATATAATTGTAGGATTTCCAAGATGGTGGGATGAGTGGAATTTCCATTTTTAATTGCTTTAAGGCATGACAGTGAATCTGAGAATATGACATATTTTTTCCTTCTAGTGGATCCAATATCTTCTAAACCAGATAATAGAGCTTTTGCTGCTGCAGTAAATATGGAACTTTTACCTGGCAGTCGATACGTTTTAGTTTTGGAACTAAAGATAGTAGCACATGCTACTCTCTCACCATCTTTAGAATCATCTGTATAAATAGCCTGATGTGAACTGTATTTCTCTCTCAGTAGACCGAATTCTTGAGTATACACGAGCTGGCTCGTGTCTGCCTTTTTATATTTAGTCAGTGAAATATCTACTTCTGGCGTGGCTAACTGCCATGGTGCAGTTGGCAAGAGCTCGTTAGGTAAAATCTGACTAACTTTAAGACAAGCTGCTGCAAGGTGTGGTTTCATACGGATTCCAAGAGGTGGAATAATCGAGGGTTTCTTTAAAAAGAGATCTGCGTACTGAGGGTTGAAAACACAGTTATATGCAGAATTTGAGAGGTTCGAACGCAGTTTTGTGATATATTGCAGTGATAATTTAATTCTCCGAAGTTCTAAAGGAAATTCATCCGCTTCGACATACAAGCTTTCTTTAGGTGATGTTCTGAACGCACCGAGACAAAGTCTTAGCCCTTGATGGAGGATAGGATCTAGCTTTGCCAAGTTTGACTTGCTTGCACCATTGTAAACAATAGAACCATAATCGAGTTTGGAACGAACAAGTGATCGATATAAATGAAGGAGAGTTGGCTGATCTCCTCCCCACTTATAGCTGGCAACTACTTTCAACAAATCCAGAGCTTTGGTGCATTTGGCTTTTAAGCAATTTATATGAGATTTGAAAGTTAGTCGTTGATCAAACAATATGCCTAGAAATTTGACCTCTTTTACCACTTTGATTTCAGTTCCATCTAAGTTAAGTACTGGATCTTCGTGCTGGAAATATTTTCTGCAAAAGTGTATACAATTTGTCTTAGCTCTGGAGAATTTGAAACCATTTTCTAGACACCATTTCTGAATTCTGTGTAGACAAAGTTGTAATGTTCTCTCAATATTGTGTATACTTTTCCCACTACACGATATATTGAAATCGTCTACAAAAAGTGAGCCATCAATTGATTTATTCAGAACTGCAGCCAGGCTGTTGATCTTGATACTAAGCAGAGTAGTAGACAAAATACTGCCCTGTGGGACACCCTGTTCTTGATCAAAATGATCAGACATAGTTGTACCCAAACGAATTTGAAATTGTCTATCATTCAAAAAGTTGGAAATAAAAACAGGTAAACGACCTTTTAATCCCATCTTTTGAAGATCTTTAAGAATCCCGTATTTCCAGGTAGTATCGTAGGCTTTTTCTAAATCAGAAAAGATAGAAACGACATGTTCGTTCTTGGCGAAAGCATTCTTAACATACGAATCTAATCTGACTAAATGATCAATGGTACTTCTATTTTTTCGGAAACCAGCTTGAATATCAGTAAGTTTCTTTTCAGTTTCCAGGTACCAAACAAGGCGATCATTTATCATGCGTTCCATTGTTTTGCAGACACAACTAGTCAGTGAAATCGGACGATAATTACCAGGGTCTGTGTGTTCACGACCAGGCTTTGGTACTGGTATAACTATGGCATTGTGCCAGGATGAAGGAAATTCTTCTCTATACCAAAGTCTATTGAATATGCGTAATAGGATTTCTAGAGATGATTCCGGTAGATGTTTCAAAAGCTGATAATGAATATTATCAGAGCCTGCAGCAGAATCATGAGCTTTCGTGAGAGAAGCATGAAGTTCTTCAATTGTAAGCGAAGCGTTATATCCTTCATGGTTACCAGAAGTGAATTTAATTTCATTTTTCTCTTCTCTTTTTTGAAAATTTTGAAATTTAGGTACATAATTTTCTGATGAAGAGTTTTTGGCAATTGTTTCTCCCAATTTATTTGCAATTTCTACTTTGTCAGTAATCACCTGATTTCCATCGTTGAGATGATGAACGCTGGACTTGGAGCTTTTACCTTTTATTCTTTGGATCATATTCCAAACTTTTGTTATTGGAGTATGAGTATTTATCTTAGAAACATAATTTCTCCAAGAATCACGTTTATTCTGTTTCATGGTTCTACGAGCTTTAGCTCTTGTAACTCTGAGATCTTTCAAATTTCAGGATTAGGATGTCGGCGGAAATATCGTTCAGCCTTCTTCCTACATTTTCTTGCTTCTTTACAGTCATCATTAAACCAAGGTTTCTTAATATGTGCAACTCCTGAAGATGTGGGAATGGTTTGGTTGGCAATTTCTATCAACATATCTGAGAATAGCTGTATAGGATCTGAAGCATCAGCGAAGGAGACTGATTGTAGTTTTTGTGAACAAAGCTTTTCAAAATCGAGCCAGTTTGCTTTCTTGAAATTAACCCTTGTGAAATGAGGGTCATCAGCTGAATGAACAGCTTTTAGGACAGTGGGAAAGTGATCACTTCCACAAAGGTCATCATGAACAGACCAAGAAAATTCTTCAAGAATAGGAAGGTCGCAAAGTGAGATATCCAATGCTGAATAGGTTCCATGGGCCGAGGACAAATGTGTATAAGAACCATTATTAAAAATACATAAAGAATTATTTGATATAAAATTTTCAAGAATTTTACCTTTACAATTGTCTTCAGTATCCCAGAGGATATTACGACCGTTAAAATCACCCATCATTAAACAAGGTTTCGGGAGCTGATCGTAAAGATCTTGAAGTTCATTGAGCCGGAGATTACCAGAAGAAGGTATGTACACCGTGCATAATGTGAAAACAGAATTCAAGGTAATACGAACTGCTACAGCGTGTAAATCTGTCACTAAATCAACAGGACTGTGTAAAACACCCATTTTAACCAATATTGAAGAACCGCCTGTAGCTTTTCCATTTTCCTCTAAAGCGTAGGAATGATAAGGTGTGTATTGGCGAAATTTAAATTTATCTTTATCTGCTTTCTTCAGAAAGGTCTCGTAGAGACAAAAAGCTGATGGTTCATAATCTTGAATAATTGGAGTTCATTTAAATTTGGCCAAACTCCTCTGCAATTCCACTGAACGATAGTTGGTGGCTGAGCCATCTTTAGTCTGTATATAGAAATAAAACACAAAACTGCCCAAGCCAAGATATATAAGGTTAGCTTAGCCATTATGTACGTTTTATTTTGGGTAATCCTTTTTTACCTTTCTTATTATTTCTCATTTGTTCTCTCCAGTCTTTTTTATTTTCCTTCTTATAAACTTCTTTCTCTCTCTCTTGTCCCAACAAGTCCTTCGACCTTTGGTTCAAGGAAGTCTCGCCTTTTAATGGAAGATCACTACACTCCTGATACTCCTCATCAGAAAGCATGGGTGTATCATTGGTAGGAGTGGGAGTATCATCGCCCATTTTAGGCTCTTTGCCGGATTCGATATCTATGGTATTCTCTTTATTCTTCTTTTCCTGATTCGAGGTAGCTTTATTACTACAAGCCTCTTCACTACTTTCTTTTCCTGTGAACTCCTTCAGTACTTCCTCGTTTGGTGTAAAGTTTACATCTACACCGGATTGAATAGGATTAGTGAAGGAATCTACAGACTGCACAAGTGCATCCTCACCCGAAACACTACCAGTGTCCGGTAAGTTGTCACCCTTCAATTCAACTTCCGGAGTTAATACCACGTCAAGACTTTCAGTCTGATCAGAAATCGACTACTGATCACATGCCTTCTGATCACCTGCCTTGACTTCTACATCATCGCAAACCTCACTCTCACTGACATCTTCATCACTCTCACTGACATCTTCATCTTCCGAATTACAACCTTCATCCATCGCGTCATCGAAACACTCGTAGCGGTTTGGGGTTTTCTCATTGCTCTCGGCGGTAACTATCTCCTGATGACTTTTGATAGGTTTGCCATCAGGGCCTACAGTCTTCCACAGGCCTAGGTCTATAGCGTTAAGTCCTCTTCGGACTTCTACGGGCGGACCAGAGCGAGGACCAGAGGAACCACCCTTTCCGCCGTTAGTTACGGTATCTCCAAAAACCTGTTTGGCTTTTGGACAGGTTTTTTTAAAGTGTCCTTCCTGATGACAGATCAGGCATTTATTTTTCAAAGGACACCTCCAGTTCATGTGATCTTCTGAACCACAAGTATAACATGTTTTTATTTGACCGTTATACCATACAGGAAGTCTCATACCTCCAACAAAAATAGAAGAAGGAAGAGGTCGTTTGAATTTCGTCATCCAAATTCTTCGAACCCCTGTCTCAAACTCTCTATCGAAAGAGTAGAACTCTTTTTGTACAGAGAGAACATCACCATAAACCTCAAAAGCGCTTCTGATCGCAGAATCTGGGAAATCGCATGGTCCTTTCATCTTTACTAACAATTTTCCTGAGTCTATTTCCTCAAAATGGCCACGTTGATCTCTAACGCGAATACCTTCCAGCACTAGGCGAGTTTTGGTATTTTCATTTGCCAGTGTGACGTTCCACAAGGTATTTGATACCTGTACTAGACCCTTAAGGATTTTCGGTCCTGATCCAACAGTGTCTTTCAATGCGTGATATATATCTTCCGCATTAGCTTTCTCTAGACCTTTAAGTTGTAGGCTCAGTGACCTATCATACTTTCTAAAGGCCATAGTGAAAAAAAAAATAATAATTAAAAAAAAAAAATAAGAAAAAAATAGGGACTATCAATACAACTACAAACTACAAATAGTGACACGCACAAACCTCAACAGTGAGCCTCCCCACAGAGTAAACATTGAATACTCCCCGATGGAGCCTCACTCCAAAGACGTACACTGTACTTACAACAATACACTGAGACTTCAGGGCCAGGCAGAACAAAAGCCTAGTCCCAAACCCAGCGAGTTGCCTGGCTACAACGAGGAACAAAAGAACAGAGAACAAAGGCTAGCACACAGCTGTACACTTAGGGCTAAGCCTACAATGCACAGCAATATAACTTCAGTATGTTACATGTATCCAACCTACCTCGATTTACACAAAACTTATGTGCAAATCGACCTACGCCAAACCGAACGAAAAACGAACCAACTTCAAACTAGATCAAGGCAACAAGGATATATATATACAACAGCAAAATACGAAATATTTACAGACAGCGAACAAACAGAGAAGAGGGAGACAGAGAACAAAAAACACACCAACCCTCTAGGTCACAAAGAGCGAGACGGCAGTAATGGCGGCTCTCTGCCTTCCCAAACCAGGCCAAACTGACTAAGTCAGAAAAACGCCCTGAACAGCAAAAAACTGACAAATAATTCCAAACTTTCACCACAGGTATTTGCCAAACGTATTCACAAAATATATTACACAAAAACCAGAGCTAAGATCAGTTGAAATCCGCAGAATTAGACAAATTTCACGGAGCGAAGTGAAAACACGTCCAACTCCCAATCTCTCTACATCCGGGCTCCCTGCTTCCGTACGACCATGAGTCCTCACCAAGACTAGTTGGTTCTTGGAACCCCCAGAAAATCCTAAAACATTTTCACTTGATCGATCCCCTTCTGCAAAATAATTCACACAATTCGTATATCTGAACGTGTAAGCACCACGCAGGCAGTATGTTATGTTAGATTTCTACATATTAGTCTATTGATTCTAACGTTATCGTTACTAGTATCTCTGGAGTCGATCTTTAGACCCGCGAACCAGGATATAGGTATGTTGGGCATTCTGTCCGCAGTGAGCTACTAGATCTAATCCAGCTCAATGTGGGCTTGTCTAATAAATTGTTTGGAATATAAAATATGGATATTTGGTGCTTGAATAATTAAAACCCTTTAATATCACAGACAAGGCTTAGGCCCATCTTTGACCAACCAATGGAGGCGATCGAAGATATACGGTATTAGAGAGTCACGGCTACTGGTATGAGGATACTTCGCAGCCTGCATAGTTACACTGTGAGAGTGTCTCGAGTTCTGCGAGTGGCTATCCAGGGACAAGGAATAGATTTTTCGACAGGACCATGTTTTCATGCGGAATAAAACACTGCATCTCAACAAGAGCCAATCAAATTCCAGGGTTGATTTTATTGGTTGAGATCTTTCAGTTTCTGGAACTGGGGACATGGAGGATCAACAAAATTGCAACTGACAGTCAAATAACAAATATTCTGATAATTGATGCTCCCAAGCATACGCACCACACACAAATCCTGAAAAATTCGATAATTCAAAACTTGCCACTCGCCGCGCGCCGGTGTTTTTTCGGACCTGGCGACTGTTGCAATATTTATAGATAGAACCAAACCCGCCGCGTTTTTGCTTCGCGTGGCGAGTGGCGAGTTTTCAATACGTTAAAAGATTGCAGAAATTCGCCAGTCGCCGGAAACCTCCCCGGCGCGTGGCCGGTGGTGAGTTTATTTGCAGTCAAAACTCGCCAATCGCCGCGCGCCGGTGTTTCTTCGGCGCGTGCAGGCCACTTGCGACTTTTGCAATGTAAATAGATATAATCTGTCCATTTTAAATAGTCGTCTACTTTGGAGCTTCTCTAAAATAAGTAGTAAACTCTGCATAAATTTTCTTTTTTGCATTGTGTAGAACAAACTAAACTCTACAAAATGACTACCATTATTCCGTGATATCCATAATATATCACGCTTGAAATACCTTTGTAATTATCTCCATTTAAAGCTTCAGTACAGTTGTTTCGTGTACTTGGGCTCAATCACACAGGGAGACGTCATAATATATTCGTGTTTACTGGCAAAGGTCAACAATGCCGTGGAAGGTCATAGAGGTGTGCGCGGTTTATCACTCGGCAATTTCACTGGGCATGGGATTAAAGCGACACTTCCACGGACCGCCGGCTATTACTATATACGGCATCAATGACCTTTGTGACAGTAGACATGAATATATTATGACGTCTCCCTATCTAATTGAGACCCGCTACATGAAAAAAAACTGTACTGAATTTTCATATGGAGAAAATTGAAAAAGGTATTTTTCAAGAGAGATATATTATCGATATGGAAATATCGTAGTCATTTTGTAGAGTTCAGTGTTTTCTACACGTTGCAAAAAAGAAAATGTATGCAGAGTTATCCAAAGATTTTTGACAATCCCCAAAGTAGACGACTAATTAAAATGGACAGACTTTAGAACCAAACTCGCCGCGTTTTTGCGTCGCGTAGCGAGTGGCAAGTTTTTACATGTTAAAAGACAGCAGAAATTCCCCAGTCGCCAGTCGCCGGAGATGAGTAGTATAGTCAACCGGAATAGACTCGCATTCACCTCTTTGCACTTAAACTTGAGGAGTTGGCGCTGGAGATTGGAAAGTGACCTCTGCCAGAGTTTGGCCGTAGCCTATAGTATTGGACCCTTCTTCGGAGGGCCAATGATCGGCTGATGCAGCAACAACAACATTTTCCCACTTAGACGGCATATTTTGAAATCGAAAACGAGGCCGCGCTATGTCGTTAGTCAACTGAGACAGTCACGTGGTTGTGTATGGAGATTGGGGTGGCTCCTGTTAATAGTGATCCAATGAAAATGCTCGTATTAGTTTAACATGGCGGGGTCGAATGATCAATCACTGAAGGGGAGACAGCTGGAACAGTACCCAGACACTGTCTGTTAATACCTTGATTTAACAGAGATTACTACAGTCTAAGTTAGGCCGTTATCTTGAATTTGGTAAAAAACTTTACCAATTTGGCAGCGGCTTATTCTCTTGAACTATGATACAAGGTCATGTGACCTTTGTATTCCTCCGCGGTGATACGGTTTGGTGGTGATGCGGTCTGCCTCCGCGGAGAAAAAGTAGTCCCCAGACATCAAATATGCTGCATGGTCCCATTGGGTCGTATGAGGTATCAACGGAAGCATTTGTGAAGGCGCATCTGATGGGCTGGGTGTGGGGTTGAAATATCGTCATTCTGCGCATGCGCGGTAGACAAAGGGTATGGAAATAGACGTTTTGGGGTCTAGGTGGGCCACTAGTGGTCCTATGGAGTCGTATGAGGTATCAATGTGAAGCATTCGTGAAGGCGCATCCGACGGGGTGGGTGTGTGGTTGTAATATCGTCATTCTGCGCATGCGCAGTAGACAAAGGGTATGGAAATAGACGTTTTGAGATTTAGGGGAGCCCCCAATGGGCCGATTGAGTCGTATGAGGTATCAATGTGAAGCACTCATGAAGGCGCATCTGGTGGGCTGGGTGTTGGGTTGAAATATCCTCATTCTGCGAATGCGCAGTAGACAAAGGGTATGGAAATAAGCGTTTTGTGATCTAGGGGAGCCCCTAATGGGCCGATGGAGTCGTATGCGGTATCAATGTGAAGCATATGTGAGGGGGCATCCGCCTGGACTAGTGTCTCGGCCGTTGTCAACATTCTGCGCATGCGCAAACAGGGAATTGTGGGAAAAGGGTATGAAAATAGACGTTTGGGGGTCTTGGTGGGCCACTATTGGTCCTATGGAGTCGTATGAGGTATCAATGTGAAGGAGCATCCGACGGGGTGGGTAAAACGTGGAACTGACGTCATTCTGCGCATGCGCAGTAGATAAAGTGTATGGAAATAGACGTTTTGGGGTCTAGGTGGGTCCCTAGAGGTCCATTGGGTCGAGTGAGGCTCTCTTCAGTCATGGCATGGGTGTTTTCACAGAAAAATAAATAAATAAATAAATGAAAAGCGGAACACGGACTTTACTCCTACAATCATATGTATTATACAATATACGGGGAAATGCCTATATGGGTGGATAGGTGGTCAATATTTTCGTGGGCTATACTATGGGTTGTGGGGTCTCGTTTTTCTCGTCTCGCCAAGAAAATCACAATGGGAAGGGTCTCGGAGCGAAACGGTGAAATTTTTGGAAAAGTACCGGGTGGATCTGTATATATGTCCATATAGCCCCATACTGGCTATGGGGGGAGGGGTGGTCAATTTTTTTGTTGGTATTACTATGGGTTGTGGGGTCTCGTTTTTCTCGTCTCGCCGAGAAAATCACAATGGGAAGGGTCCCGGAGCGAAACGGTGAAATTTTTCGAAAAGTTCACCGAGGTCTGTATATAGCCCCATAGGCTGGCTATGAAGGGTATAGGTCCACCCTGGGAAATTCACACACTTTCATTGTTATATGGGTTGTTTGGACTTGTTTTTTACGTCTCGTCATTTAGAACACGATGGGAAGGGTCCCGGACCGATACGGTGAAATTTTTGGAAATAGTTCACAGAAGCCTGGGTAGGCCCATATAGTTCCATACTGGCTATGGAGATATAGTTCCATCCTGGGAAATTCACACACGTTCATTGTGATATGGGTTGTTTGGTCTTGTTTTTCACGTCTCGTCATTTAGAACATGATGGGAAGAGTCCCGGAGCGAAACGGTGAAATTTTTGGAAAAAGTTCACCGAGGCCTGGGCAGCTCATACTGGCTATGGAGGTATAGGTCCATACTGGGTGAACGTGTTGGGGTCTAGGTGAGCCCCTAATGATCCTATGGTGTCGTATGAGGTCTTATTTTGAAGGAGCATCCGACTGGACTAATGGTTCGTCCGTTTTCAATATTCTGCGCATGCGCAGTCTGGCCGTAGTATAGAAAGCAGGCATTTTGGGTGTATGTGAGGGTGTGTTTGGGGTAGAGATGGACCGCTATGGATCCGAATGGGTCGTGCAATGTGTCAAAGTGAAGCTTGTGTGGGGTAGAATCAGAATGGCGTGTTTTTAAGTGCAAGTCGCGTCATGGGGAAGTGAAGGAAGGTATTTGGTGTAGAGATGGACCACTATTGCTTCGAATGCATCGTGTGAGGTGTTATTTTGTAGCTCTCGAGGTATAGACCTCGATTTGAAGTATGTTCACTGCATCTGTGACGTCATCGGTGACGTCGTCAGTACGAGTAGTAGCCAAAGTGGGCGTTTTGTGGCGGTGAAGGAAGGTATTTGGTGTAGAAATGGGTCATCCTTAGTCCGAATGCGTCGTGTGAAGCGGCATCTTGTAGCAACGCCCGCCAACGCGAAGCTCAATGCTTCAACGCCCTGGTGAATTAGCCCAAAAGCTCTGATTTTCATGGAATTGCCACCAATACATCGAAATACAGTGACGCCCGTCAACGCCCGTCGTTCCGTCTTAACACCCTAGCATAACACCTTGACGCCATGATATGGACCGGAGATAGAGCAACAACAACAACAAAGATGGCAGAAAAGAGAACAGCAACAACAACAAGTTTTTTCATATAGTAATATCATAATTTCAAAATCTCTAACTGTGGACATCGTGGATGTCTCACGTGTCCAGTCTTTAACTCACACACGAGTTAAAAAACAAAACTACAAAACAGCTTCATTTAGTTCTGCGTTAACTGGTAACTCATATTCTGTTAACTCGTATGTTGATCTGAGTTGTTCTACTACAAACTGTATATATTTAGTTTCCTGTAAGAAGTGTGGTCAACAGTATGTTGGCAAGACCACCCAAAGACTCCATCTTAGGGTGAACGGTCACAGAAAATCCGTTAGGAAAAAGCAATTGCTTATAGGTAAGCATTTTTCTGGACCCGACCATGGCTGGGATAACTTTAGTATTCAGATCATAGACGTCGTCTGTCCATCTACTAAGGATCCCCCCTTTGGATTTGAGAGAAAAATCCGAGAGCGGAAATTATTCTGGATGCTAGAACTTGGGTCAGTGTTTCCGTTTGGTTTAAATGATAATGTCAGTAGGTTCGGCAATGCTACAAACCGCCGTTCAAATATATCCAACATTACCCAACTATTTAAACCCCATCAACGGAGACAACGCAGCCATGGTTGGCGAAAGTTTAATAGTTCGATGATTCACCATCATATCACTTTAAATTACTTAGTGGGTTTAACTAACGCACCCAATAGTATACATAGCTTACGTACAGTTCTGTATGCGTTACCTCTGAGAGCTTTAGATCAAATAGCCAGAGATATACAACAATCTACGTCTTCAGGAAATATAATACCACCTAAAATCATTAAAGTATGTCAAGATATAGCGTATTTTCGGTTGTATCGTCCAGTGAACATAATCGAAACATCTCAAAATCGGCTTTTCTTGAAACTCAACTACTTTGACAAAGGACTGGACATCATTAATTTACCTCGAATCCTGAATGATTCAGAGGTACGCAACACTGTACCAAACTATTTTAAGTTCGCAGAACCTCCTTGTATTTCATATAAGTATACTAAATCTATAGCCATCAAAATATTCAATTACTCCAATGCTGTCAAGGAGTTTGACTGGAACTTATACACGTCAGGAGGCTATAGTTGTGATTGTGAATCGTCGAACTCTGTCTATACACCATGCAAACATATTGTGACTGGTGACCTTGATGTGATGAGTGATAAGGATCTGAAATTACTCCTGATGAAAGGACCTAAATATAGAGAGCCAAGAAGAATAAATCTGAAGGCCGACCAAACGATAGTCCTGTCTGCATTGGAACAGTACGTTATTGATTGGTCTAAGCGAGAAAAAGTTGAACCTGAGTGGCTGGACCTCACCAAGAGCAAGGTCGTTGAAACAATCCGCCATATTGGCAGAAGTACTCTTCCCCAAGCAAAACAAGTACTGAGAAACCTCAATTCGCAAGAAGTTCTAGCAAATCTCCAGAGTAAATTCGTCATAGTCCCAGCAGACAAAGCTCCGAATAATATAATATTCATATGTAAATATTACTATTACCAGGTGCTGGTTAAAGAATTGAGTGTAGATATATCTTCATCAAATACGTCTACTTACACCCAAACAGCATTTACTCTGGAAGAGTTATTTAACAATCACAAAAAGTTTCTCAGGGAAAGAGGTATTTGTCTTCCAACCAATCATAACGACATACCAAAACTATACTGGACTCCCAAAATGCATAAATCACCATACAAAGCTAGATTCATAGCTGGTTCTAGAAGCTGCACCACCAAGCTTCTTTCAACCCTATTGATTGATCAGGAGGTAAAAACATTTTGGGAAAGGTATTGCGCCATTATTTCTAAGAACTCTGGCGTTGAATGTATGTGGATATTGAAAAACTCCAAATGTCTTACGGAAGAACTTGATGCTAAAGGTCACATACCGTACAGACATGTATCCACATGGGATTTCTCGACTCTCTATACTACAATCCCTCATCAGGACCTTATTGACCGTATAAGTTCATTAATAGTATCTGTGTTCAAGAAAACTGATCGTAGATATATTAATGTCGGAAGCCATAAAGTATTCTTTAGCTCTACTACATACAAGAGATATCATTCATGGGATGTTTCTTTGTTTATAGAGTTGCTTGAATTTCTCATTAAAAATATCTATGTGAAATTTGGCAACACAATATCAGCAGCATATAGGTATTCCAATGGGTACTAATTGTGCACCCCTGTTGGCTGACCTGTATCTGTTCTCTTATGAATATGACTATATGCAGGCGCTTTCAAAAACCGATCCATTCAAAGCCCGTTCCTTCTCATTCACCAAACGCTATATAGACGATCTTCTCGCTGTGGATAATCGCTATATAAAGGACGCAGTGAAGGATATATATCCACCTTCACTGGATTTGAAGGAAACTACAGATAGCCCTACAGGCACATCTTATTTAGATCTCTATCTCTATAAAAATGAAGCCGGCATTCTCTCTCGTCGACTTTATGACAAAAGAGATGATTACAATTTCGACATCGTAAACTATCCCTTTCTGGACAGTAATATTCCAGTGGGACCTGCATATGGCGTATACATATCTCGCTTAGTAGCATTTGCTAGATCCTGTGTTAAATGTGACGATTTTAATCAACGTCACAAAACATGGTGCAGAAACTTAAAAACAGGGCTATTCCACCAAGCGCCTACACTCAAAGTTTCTCAAATTTGGCGATACATATCGCATGCTGATAGCAAAATACGAACGTAGCGTGCAAGATCTATGGCGCTACGTTTCGTAACTTGTGTCTAATTCCGCTTAACCCGGGGCTAGGGGCCGTATGAATCCATGTACTTCAAGAACCTCATGGTACTCATATGAACAGTCACAATCAAAGCGTGACTGAGATACATCATTCTTAGATGACGACTTTACAACGAATATTATGGATTAAGAATACTGATCAGCGATACGGATTTGATATGTTTGGAACATCATGATGTCTTGCCGGCATCAATGAAAATTGTTGACCGCTTCTCTCTTGCAGGAAACAAGCCTATGTTTATGTATACTATGATTGTCTTTTTGAATTAGGTGCTAATACTGTTATATGAAAAATGGAATAGGTCTTTGGATTATGGACGCGGATATTCTCTAATGGACGACGGCTGCATTATGAATGACGGACTAGACGCTGGTAATTCTCACCAATGTTACATCATACCCACGCTGGGGGGAGCCGCGTTGGGTATATTTATAATACAAGTAGCCTCTTGTCCAATCAGAGGCCGCCATTTGGCATTGCATCTGTCATACTCGTTCTTGCCCGTTAGATGTATTCTCAGCTGCTCTTGTCCAATCAGAAGACGCCATTTCAGAAAGTTCTATCTTCGGCCATGTTCGCTCTGAACCGTTTGTTCTAATCGTCATCGGACTGGCCAGGATTCCGTTGAGGCAACATATCCTCAGATACTTGTTTGCCCATTCTGAGTATCTATCAGTGCATGGGTGAATACAATCAGGGGGCTCCGGAGCTCGGAACTCTGGACGGTGTGAGTGAGTGTGCGAGTGTGCGAGTGAGTGAGTGAGTGAGTGAGTGAGTGAGTGAGTGGGTGATTGAGTGAGTGGAAGCTCAGAGCTCGGAAGTGACGTCATCGTACGCATCCACACGCATCTGTGGTGCACCCTGTACACTATAGCCCGTAGGGCATAGGGTACACCAGGGTGCGGGTGCACCACAGATGCGTGCGCATGCGTGCGATGACGTCACTTCCGAGCTCTGATGACGTCACTTCCGGTTCAGAGCGAACATGGCCGAAGATAGAACTTTCTGAAATGGCGTCTTCTGATTGGACAAGAGCAGCTGAGAATACATCTAACGGGCAAGAACGAGTATGACAGATGCAATGCCAAATGGCGGCCTCTGATTGGACAAGAGGCTACTTGTATTATAAACATACCCAACGCGGCTCCCGCCAGCGTGGGTATGATGTAACATTGGGGAGAATAAACTATATGAAAAAACTTGTTGTTGTTGTTGTTGATGTTCTCTCTTCTGCCATCTTTGTTGTTGTTGTTGTTCTCTCTCCGGTCTATATCATGGCGTCAAGGTGTTATGCTAGGGTGTTAAGGCGGAACGACGGGCGTTGACGGGCGTCACTGCATTTCGATGTATTGGTGGCAATTCCATGAAAATCAGAGCTTTTAGGCTAATTCACCAGAGCGTTGAAGCTTTGAGCTTCCCGTTGGCGGGCGTTGCTACAAGATGCCACTTCACACGACGCATTCGGACTAAGGATAGCCCATTTCTGCACCAAATACCTTCCTTAACCGCCACAAAATGCCCACTTTGGCTACTACTCGTACTGATGACGTCACAGATGCAGTGGGCATCCTTCAAATCGGGGTCTACACCCCGAGAGCTACAAAATGACATCTCGCACGATGCATTCGAAGCAATACTGGTCCATCTCTGCACCAAATACCTTCCTTCACTTTCCCATGACGCGACTTGCACTTAAGAACACGCCATTCTGACTCTGCCCCACACAAGCTTCACTTTGACACATTGCACGACCCATTCGGACCCATAGCGGTCCATCTCTACCCCAAACACACCCCCACACACCCCCAAAAATGCCTGCTTTCTATACTACGGCCAGACTGCGCATGCGCAGAATATTAACAACGGACAAACCATTAGTCCAGTCGGCCGCTCCTCCACGAGAGCTTCAAAATAAGACCTCATACGACACCATAGGATCATTAGGGGCTCACCTAGACCCCAACACGTTCACCCAGTATGGACCTATAACTCCATAGCCAGTATGGATGCGCCTTCACGAATGCTTCACATTGATACCTCATACGACTCCATAGGACCACTAGTGGCCCACCTAGACCCCAAAACGTCTATTTCCATACCCTTTGTCTACCGCGCATGCGCAGAATGACGTCAGTTCCGCGTCTTACTCACCCCTTCCGATCCTCCTTCACGAATGCTTCACATTGATACCTCATACGACTCCATAGGACCAATAGTGGCCCACCAAGACCCCAAAACGTCTATTTCCATACCCTTTTCCCACAATTTTCTGTTTGCGCATGCGCAGAATGTTGACAACGGCCGAGACACTAGTCCAGGCGGATGCCCCCTCACATATGCTTCACATTGATACATCATACAACTCCATCGGCCCATTAGGGGCTCCCCTAGATCCCAAAACGTCTATTTTCATACCCTATGTCTACTGCGCATGCGCAGAATGACGATATTTCAACCCCACATCCAGCCCATCAGATATGCCTTCACGAATGGTTCACATTGATACCTCATACGACTCCATCGGCCTATTAGGGGCTCCCCTAAATCACAAAACGTCTATTTCCATACCCTTTGTCTACCGCGCATGCGCAGAATGACGATATTTCAACCCCACACCCAGCCCATCAGATGCGCCTTCACAAATGCTTCACACTGATACCTCATACGACCCAATCGGACCATGCAGCGTATTTGATGTCTGGGGACTACTTTTTCTCCGCGGAGGCAGACCGCATCACCACCAAACCGTATCGCCGCGGAGGAATACAAAGGTCACATGACCTTGTATCAGAGTTCAAGAGAATAAGCCGCTGCCAAATTGGTAAAGTTTTTTACCAAATTCAAGATGGCGGCCAAACTCTGGCAGAGGTCACTTTCCAACCTCCAGCGCCAACTGCTCAAGTTTAAGTGCAAAGAGGTGAATGCGAGTCTATTCCGGTTGACTATACTACTGAGATGTCTCTGGCGCGTGGCGGGTGGTGAGTTTAAAAAAGACGCCACGGGATGCAAACTTGGCTTAAATAGAACACCATACGCATGCGATTGTTCGTTCTCCAATTGTTATTAAATCAGTATAAGCGTTGAATATTTTTATGAATATTGGATTCTGCTATATGAACAGTTCAGGACATATTCGGGTACCGATATCTACTGTATACTATAAACAATAAGTTTTTATACATACCCTGTACAACCCCAATACGGGAGATGTTCACCACAACAGATAAAGATCTCTCTTCCATAGTCTCATAATCCAGCCGTCTCCCAGATCGTAACGCAATCGACCGACCAACCATTGCGAATAAATTATCAACTGATGAGGACACGATAGTATAAGAGGTTTGTGTAGATGTATCCGCGTTACTGAAAGTGTACACGATTGTCTCATTTTCCATGACTGATACAGTGTCTGTGTTTTTTGCAACTTGACGTCGAACTCGGTTACTCAGATCATTGCCGATATTAATTGCATCGTTTACGTCCACCGCAAACTCAGTATGCGACAATGATTGTTGAGCGCCGTCACATTTGACCATAATCAACACCGAACCGGCCAATACGAAATATAGTAAAACATATGTATACAGCCGTGAGATCGGCAAGGTGAACGCGGCCATCCCGAATTTTAAAGTTCGGGAAAATGTACTACTTCAGTGACAAAAAGTTCATGGCGATTTGAGTGTACGGGTTATTGGGGACTAGAGTGTATAGAAATTCCTTATCGGATGCGCAGTTGCCCCACATTCATACAATGTATGATGGCCGAGATCGCACTTCGCCCTCAAGAAGTATGGGGCGAAGTCGCGATAGTACGAAGTCGCGAAGCGATAATGCGAAGTCGCGAAGCGATATGCGAAGTCGCGAAACGATACTGCGAAGACGCGAAGCGATATTGCGAAGACGCGAAGCGATAATGCGAAGTCGCGAAGCGATAACGCGAAGACGCGAAGCGATAACGCGAAGACGCGAAGCGATAACGCGAAGACGCGAAGCGATAATGCGAAGTCGCGAAGCGATAGTGCGAAGTCGCGATACGCGAAGTCGCGATACGCGATACGCGATACGCGAAGTCGCGATAGGCGATACACGAAGTCGCGATACGCGATACGCGAAGTCGCGATACGCGATACGCGAAGTCGCGATACGCGATACGCGATACTCGAAGTCGCGATACGCGATACGCGAAGTGGTATGAAAGAAATCACTGCGCATGTCACGTTCAATTCGGGTCTCGCTTCAAAGATTCAGATGACTATTTCGTTAATAATTCAGTGAAGTCTACAATAAATGGAGGGGGGTCGTGTCACAGCATAACAGGTTCGTACTGCATTCGTACTCACATCGTATACTGCATACGTACGTATTCGTAACAGATTATCGAGCATTCGTAGTGGGTTCACGGGCTGTCGTGTTAATGCATAGGGCGCCCTTCATTGAATCGTACTGCATGCGTACTCATTCTTGATGATTCTTGTTAAATGCTTATTACTTAACCCTTAGGTAATAAAGTTTCCCAAAGTTAAGTTACAACTTTAGAACGAAGTTTGGATTAAATCCTCGAAACTTGAGTTCCGACCCAAATTTTTGTCTAGGCCCTTGGCTTTTTTGGAGGTCAAAATTCAACCTTCCCCGATTTTCCTAAATGTATTTCAACCATTAACAGATTGATTTCCTCTCCATGACACAACTGAATGCAGGGCTTATTTCCCCACCCCTACATTCTCATTGTTTGATTTCTTATCCTGAATTTCATATATATTCCCAGTTGCAAAGCTAATAAAGTAAAATGTTAAATTTCACAGTTTCTACAGCTTCGAATTATAGTTACTGAACCTTTATTACCACAAGTAAATATCCCCAGACCGCGACTTAAGGGTGAAGGAGGGTAAGTGTGGGCGAGTGAGATGGATAATTCAATGCAGTCACCAGCCTGTTCACTACAATCGATCCTAGTTTGCTGGAAATGGCAACTATTTAATGATACTCCTTATCTACAGATTGTGTTTATGGGTTGTTCTGTATTTTTTTCTGTTAACCAGTTATATCTTGAGATAAAACAAAAGAAATACAAAACAAAATATACAGTTTTTTTATGTTTTTCATGATATATGATATATATCGTATAATGTGGAACATTCAAACCCAGTTATATTTTGTCTGCATGTAATAAATTATGAGTAGACACTCGATTATAGTCCGCATAGTCTGCTGAGAATACTCAGTTTACTACCTAGAAATATAGTTCTTGCATTTCATCCATGACAATTTCAATAAAATGACAGGAACGTGTGTTTCATTGTGACAATACAACGGCTACAGTTGTATATACATACCATGTTGGATACCCGTCTGGTACAATAGCATGGGAAAACAATGACTACAGAAGTAGTATATGCAAATGTATACCAGCAAAGCAGAGTGTACCCATCATTCAATACTTTCGTAGTTCTCTCCAGTCCCTAGTAAATCAATATATTTAGCTTATGGTTATACAATAGCATCTTCCAGTAAATCCCTATCTATATTGGTGTGTGGTTAGTGTAATATTTCCTGGTAAAACGCTATTCATTTTCGATTCATGGAAGAAACACGAATATTTTAATCTTGTCGATTCGTGTTTCTTCTATGGAATGTACAACATACGATGGTCTTCGCGTTTGAGGTACTAATTAGAATATAACAAAGGTTCATTGTTCTAAACTGGAAAGTGTGAACATTACATGTGTAATGGAACGTGTTGACTTGTAAAATTATCAAAGCAAGTTTATCGAAGCAAGTGCAATGTACCGGGTACATTTATTGTAGACTTCACTGAATTATTAACGAAATATATAGTCATCTGAATCTTTGAAGCGAGACCCGAATTGAAAGTGACATGCGCAGTGATTTCTTTCATACCACTTCGTGTATCGCGTATCGCGACTTCGCGCATCGCGACTTCGCGTATCGCGTATCGCGACTTCGCGTATCTACGGAGCTACGGAGCCGCATATTGTGCACCAGTTCATAGATGTTACTCGACAAGTCGACTGGACATATAATGACTTGACGCGTTGTTTTTGACGACTTGACGCGTTATTTTGCGGCAAGTCGACTTGTTTTTGTCGACTTGGCGCTATATATCTCTGCAAGTCGACATATCAAGAGTCGACTTGTCGTGTTCTTTCGCAGCAAGTCGACTTGCCGCAGGTGGACTTGTTCTCAAGGCGACTTTCGCCAAGTCGCCTTTCAAAGCTGAAAATATGTCAACTTTCCATAAGTCGACTTGAACAGTTGTTCCGCAACTAGTCGACTTGACAAATGTCGACTTGTATTGTTATTTCGCAACAAGTCGCTTCGTCAAATGTCGACATGTGTTGTTATATCTCAACAAGTCGCCTGATCAAAAGTCGACTTTGCAACAACTCGACATCATTCAAGTCGACAAATAATAATAGTCTCGCCGAGTCGACTAGATAAAAGTCGGCAAGATGCGCTAATTTCGCGTCAAGTCGACTTGAAACAAGTCAACAAATAATATTATTCCCGTCAAGTTGACTCCCGTAAAGTGCTGTGATAACAGTAGTAGGGAAATGTTAAAACCGGTATATTCCGAGGGCAGTGTTTTGTGGGTGGACAGTGAGGTGATTGACTAAAGGGCGGGATGGACGTCGGTGTACACGCTCAGTAAGGCGGACACCGGCATGCCGGCTTAGCAGCGCACACTTCCTCCACTTTATTTCCACTATAGAAACGCCAATAACGTGGCGGCATCGCTCACCTTCACATTCGGATCTACAGATTTCACATATAGGCGCAAAAAGAGCTAGTTGTAATGTGCGTTATGTGGGTTCTGTGGGATTTGGCGTAGCCTTGTCTCCACCAGGGATGGGGATTGAGGTCACCTCCGTTTATACCGCTGTATTGCAGTAACGCCCTCAACGCCGGTCGCAACGCAACGTATATCCCTTACGCTCACTATGCCTATACGCTGGGAACAGTTTAGGACGACTTTAAACCTGTACGAAAATTAGTATTGATTGGCTAGTTCAAATGGGGCCGGGGTCAGTGTGTGCGCGATTGATGTAAGGGGGATGAGTGAGGCACGAGGAGCAGGAAGGAAGGGAGGAGTACTGAGGTGCCTAGGTGATAGATGTGGTTGTGCGTGCAGGGCATCCCATGCCTCAGCGTTGGGGCGTCAATGGTTTAAGACGGGAGTTGAGAGTTACTGTGATACGACGATGAAAAACACAATGATGTAAAAAAAAATTCCCATGCAATTAAAGGCCTTGGAGTGTTTAATGGATACTTCACAAGACCACTATTCGCCCCCAATGCACAGCCACAAAACACTGCTCGTCGAAAAATACCGGTTTTAACATTTCTCTACTACTAATATTACATATGTCGACTTTCATCAAGTCGCACTGAAGCGCAAAACTACTATTTGTCGAGTTCTTCAAAGTCGACTTGACGACAAATTAGCACGTTTTGTCGACTTTTGCCAAGTCGACTTATAAGATTTATGTAAATAGTCGACTTCATAAAAGTCGACTTTCTATGGTATATCGCGACAAGTTGACTTGTAAAAGTCGGCAAGTCGTTATACATAGAACGACTTGTCGAGTTGTAAGTAGTCAAGCCGACATAATGTATTCGTCTTCTTTTTTAAGTCGACTTTGTTGAAATCGACTTGTTGAAAAGTCGATTTAAAGGAAGTCGACTTGGGTAATATGTCGTCTTAATGAAAGTCGACTTGATGTGAAAAAACTCGGCAAGACGACTTAAGCAAGTCGTTATGTTGCAAAAGAAGTGGTGCAAGTCGTCAAAATAACGCGCCAAGTCGTCAAAAACAACGCGTCAAGTCGTTATGTGTCCAGTCGACTTGTCGAGTAACAACTATGAACTGGTGCACAATATACGGCTCCGTACTACGGAAACGCATTAGGGTCACGAGTTGGTGAGACGACTCGCGACTTATCGACTTGACAACATGGCGACTTGCCTCAAAGAAACGGGGCATGTCGACTTGTTCTTGTCGACTTGACGCTCTATATTTCAACAAGTCGACATACCAACGGTTTACTTGTTGTGTTTTCTCGCAACAAGTCGTCTTTCCACACCTCGACTTGTTTGCAAGTCGACTTTCGTCATGTCGACTTTTCGTTATCGATTAAAAATTCGACTTTCCACAAGTCGACATTCCTAGTTATTTCGCAACAAGTCGACTTGTAAAATGCCGACTAGTGCAGTCATTTTGCGACAAGTCGACTAATCACAAGTCGACTTGTATGAGTATTTCCCAACAAGTCGTCTTATCAAAAGTCAACTTTGGGACAAGTCGACTTCATTGAAATCGACTTGTGTAGCTATTTTGCAACAAGTCGACTCGCAACAAGTCGACTTGTCTTAGTATTTCGCACCAAGTTTCACACTGCTCAAAATTATACAATATGAACAGACTATCCGATGACTGAACTGTGTGTGATAAGGATGCATGTTATCATATTTCAGAATTCAGAATTTCTTTGCAAAGTTATCCTTGTTGTAGTTCTTGTTTACCAATAATTGTTTCCTTTTGATAAATTCACACAAATTGTTCAGGTATTCCTGTAAATTTGTATGGTCGCAATATGGTGGACGAATTGTAACGTCAGTTACTGGAATATTTTAATATACTGGCTAAAAATAAAATGAAGGGTCATGTTCTTTCACTTCTTAGATCTGTTGCCAGACATATCGTCACTATTTTCTAATTAAAAGTTTTGTGTTTCACGTGGCCGTTTGAAGACAAATTGAAGAGAAGAAAACATAGTTTTTGATGATGTCCATTTGGTATAGTTTCAAGTTGATCATCCCGACTTAGGAATGAATATGAAAACAAGTTTGGCATCTCATTGAGTAGACATTGGTCATGGTATGTGTGGCCCAAAACATCTTTGGCCTATGTAGATATCTGTATAGTCTAAAGATTAATTTAAATTCACAAAAACCTGTCAAAATACAATGTCAGTTACAGTGGAATGACCCAGCCCATTGACTTGAAAACGGTTAATACTAAGACAAGTCGACTTGTTGCGAGTTGACTTGTTGTAAAATAGCTACACAAGTCGACTTCAATGAAGTCGACTTGTCCCAAAGTTGACTTTTGATAAGACGACTTGTTGGAAAATACTCCTACAAGTCGACTTGTGATTAGTCGACTTGTCGCAAAATGACTGCACAAGTCGGCATTTTACAAGTCGACTTGTTGCGAAATAACTGCGAAGGTCGACTTGTGGAAAGTCGACTTTTTAATCGATACCGGAAAGTCGACATGACGAAAGTCGACTTGCAAACAAGTCGAGGTGTGGAAAGTCGACTTGTTGCGAGAAAACACAAGAAGTAAACTTTTGATATGTCGACTTCTTGAAATTAAAGCGTCAAGTCGACAAGAACAAGTCGACTTGCCTCAAAGAAACGGGGCAAGTCGCCATGTTGTCAAGTCGATAAGTCGCGAGTCGTTTCACCAACTCGTGACCCTAATGCGTTTCCGTACCGTAGAGCCGCATATTGTGCACCAGTTCATAGATGTTACTCGACAAGTCGACTGGATATATGACGACTTGACGCGTTGTTTTTGTCGACTTGCCCCGTTTCTTTGCGGCAAGTCGACTTGTTTTTGTCGACTTGGCGCTATATATCTCTGCAAGTCGACATACCAAGAGTCGACTTGTCGTGTTCTTTCGCAGCAAGTCGACTTGCCGCAGGTGGACTTGTTCTCAAGGCGACTTTCGCCAAGTCGCCTTTCAAAGCTGAAAATATGTCAACTTTCCATAAGTCGACTTGAACAGTTGTTCCGCAACTAGTCGACTTGACAAATGTCGGCTTGTATAGTTATTTCGCAACAAGTCGCCTCGTCGAATGTCGCCATGTGTTGTTATTTCTCAACAAGTCGCCTGATCAAAAGTCGACTTTGCAACAACTCGACATCATTCAAGTCGACAAATAATAATAGTCTCGCCGAGTCGACTAGATAAAAGTCGGCAAGATGTGTTAATTTCGCGTCAAGTCGACTTGAAACAAGTCAACAAATAATATTATTCCCGTCAAGTTGACTCCCGTAAAGTGCTGTGATAACAGGCGCAAAAAGAGCTAGTTGTAATGTGCGTTATGTGGGTTCTGTGGGATTTGGCGTAGCCTTGTCTGCACCAGGAATGGGGGTTGAGGTCACCTCCGTTTATACCGCTGTATTGCAGTAACGCCCTCAACGCCGGTCTCAACGCAACGTATATCCCTTACGCTCACTATGCCTATACGCTGGGAACAGTTTAGGACGAGTTTAAACCTGTACGAAAATTAGTATTGTTTGGCTAGCTCAAATGGGGCCGGGTGTGCGCGATTGATGCAAGGGGGATGAGTGAGGCACGAGGAGCAGGAAGAAGGGGAGGAGTACTGAGGTGCCTAGGTGATAGATGTGGTTGTGCGTGCAGGGCATCCCATGCCTCAGCGTTGGGGCGTCAATGGTTTAAGACGGGAGTTGAGGGAGTTACACTGATACGACGAAGAAAAACACAATGATGTAAAAAAAAAAAAAAATTCCCATGCAATTAAAGGCCTTGGAGTGTTTAATGGATACTTCACAAGACACTATTCGCCCCCAATGCACAGCCACAAAACACTGCTCGTCGAAAAATACCGGTTTTAATATTTCTCTACTACTAATATTACATATGCCGACTTTCATCAAGTCGTACTGAAGCGAAAAATTACTATTTGTCGAGTTCTTCAAAGTCGACTTGACGACAAATTAGCACGTTTTGTCGACTTTTGCCAAGTCGACTTATAAGATTTATGTAAATAGTCGACTTCAAAAAAGTCGACTTACTATGGTATATCGCGACAAGTTGACTTGTAAAAGTCGGCAAGTCGTTATACATAGAACGACTTGTCGTGTTGTAAGTAGTCAAGCCGACATAATGTATTCGTCTTCTTTTTTAAGTCGACTTTGTTGAATTCGACTTGTTGAAAAGTCGTTTTAAAGGAAGTCGACTTGGGTAATATGTCGTCTTGAAGAAAGTCGACTTGATGTGAAAAAACTCGGCAAGACGACTTAAGCAAGTCGTTATGTTACAAAAGAAGTGGTGCAAGTCGTCAAAATAGCGCGTCAAGTCGTCAAAAACAACGCGTCAATTCGTTATGTGTCCAGTCGAGTTGTCGAGTAACATCTATGAACTGGTGCACAATATGCGGCTCCGTACTATAGCGACTTCGCGTATCGCGTATCGCGACTTCGCGTATCGCGTATCGCGACTTCGCACTATCGCTTCGCGACTTCGCACTATCGCTTCGCGTCTTCGCGTTATCGCTTCGCGTCTTCGCGTCTTCGCGTTATCGCTTCGCGTCTTCGCAATATCGCTTCGCGACTTCGCATATCGCTTCGCGACTTCGCATTATCGCTTCGCGACTTCGTACTATCGCGACTTCGCCCCATACTTCTTGAGGGCGAAGTGCGATGGCCCCTCTCGGCCATCATACAATGGTACCGGTTAGTAATCAAATAAACGAGTCACTTTGACAAGCTTAGAGCATTCAGGGAAATCCCTGCCAGTTTTTCACTACGTTCATTCGTTGGGTTACAATGTATGTTGCCTACATTACACGCATGTACGTGTTTTCGTATTTCACACAAAAGGTTCATTTTTTATCTACTGCGTTACTGGAAAATGTCGTGACCCACTTTTAGACCAGAGAAGAAAATGCAGGGAAATCCCCACAGCGCCTGATCCTAGAAAATAAACATTTCGTATCACTATCTTCGCCTGACTTTTCTGTCTTGTTTTCGACCAGTTGTTAAAATCTGAGAAAGTCACAGAGAAAGGTAATTATCGTAGTCAGGCTACTTAATGTTTCCATCACTTCGACAGCTCTGACGTGTTATGTAATGCACATTTTCAAAATGAGTGAATTGGTTCTTTATAACAAAACGCACATATCAATGTATTACTGACAATGTGGACAACAAACTTAGAAACAAGACAGACGACCTTGACAAAACACATGGGACGAAACTAAACAAATCGGAGAAATTCGTTCTAACCAAAAATGAATCTAAGTCTAGCCAAATATATGGTCTACACAAAAACATAAATCTGCAGCTTCTAGATTTGAATGTATTTTTCTCTTGATCACTTACAGTGGTGTGAAAATTAAAACCGATTAACCTGTTGATCGGTTGTGTATTGTAGAGGTAATTGGCTATAGCCTAACCAAGGAATAGCCTGCTTGAGCCAATTGTATCACTTGTCACAAAGCGCGAACCTACGGATACAATATTATTTATCTTTCCGGGTTCCTAAGCTAATTATCTAAAACAAATATTCGCCGAAATTCAATGGATGAATTATTGTATTATTAATTTTCGCTCGCTGAACAGGTATCTGGATCTAGAGCATCCATTGGACAGAGACGGCGGAGAAAACATATGAAGGAGATGTCGGGAACCAAAGAGAGGACACCGACGAGGGCACTGCTCATAGACTTTGCTACATCCGCGTGATATAATCACGGGTCTTGCACGGAGGCACTAACTTTTGCCGATATGAAGGTGATAACCGCTTTCATCGTATGTGATTTATTCCCTTGATATTGCTGTAACATCATAACAAATTAGGTGATGACAATGATTGTAATTTCTTTTTATATGTAACCAATTATTACACATCTTCTAAGTATCTCATTTATTTCAATATCCATTTGTCCTTCAAATATTATTTATAAATAACTGCTTCCAGATACATATGTATACATTCTGTCACAATATTGTTTTAAGATATTTGTGTATTCAGTTAACTGGTATATTTTCAAATCTTCTAATTCATCTTTTGAATATGGCATGACATCCGTGTATTCAGGATGTAATGTTCAATGTGTTGATTGTTTGTGTATGTGGATATATATTCCAATTGTTTTCATCGCGTATATGCAAGATGGTTATAAATTAGCACCTGTAAATACAAGGTGCCAACCTTCAAATGTGTAGGTTGCCAAACTAAATTGTTTCAATTGTCAAATAAACAGTATATCAGCCCTGTTAGTAGTATAGAAAAGACGGATAAAGCCAGTTTGACCTACTTATTTGTTCCCCAGGGTAAAATTTAAGGGGGTGGTCACGTGGCTATCACGTGATCCAGGCATGTTCTGGGCTGTGCAGTTCTGCAATGCATGTAGTGGCCTTTGACCTACATCCGGGTCCTTGACGCCCGCGCGTCCATCCGGGTACCTACATCCGGCACCTTTTCAACATCCGGAAAGTACACATAAACTGATGACGTCATCACGATAGTACACATGACGACAGATCGCGCGTGACCTTGGGGCGGGGTTCCCAGTGGGGGTTTTTTTCCCCCGGGCTCGCCCGCCCGCAGCACGCAGATTATCCGGCCGCACGCAGGTGATATTACATCAAAATATTATATTGGGTATACGTGTCATATTTTAGATATATTAAAAATCACTCCACATATATATATTATTATATTAAAATATATGAATGTAAAAATAGATATTGGTAAAAATGAATACCTTTTTCTTTCAAAAAATAAAATAATACTAAGGCAAAACAATAATATTAATAAAAAAATCCGCGCGGATGGGACTCGAACCCGGGTCTTCTCGATCAACAGCTCGGTGCGTTTTCCACTGCGCCACATGCCAGTGTAGCTTACGAGGATGTTAAATTCAACTGGAGTTGTATCTTTTTTTATTTATTTATTTTTTTTTTAATTATGCGCTAATCCCATCATAAAAACATGCTAAAAAAAATAACCAGGCCAACCCAACGATAATATACAATCCCAGCACTACGTAAACATCTATTTTTTGCTATAAGGGGGTGCCCGGTATTATGACGTCATCACGGTATCAACATGGCAGTTTCTATCGTAATGTCATGAGGATGTGACTTGGCAAAAACCGCTAATTTTTACACCCTACTGAATCGACAAGTATGATTGCACCAGTCCATTTGTCATGCGACCACGAACTGTAGATTGGATCACTTCACGTTGAAGCCGGATAACAGCTGCAATGTTATAATGAGGCAACATATGATTGTATATCAGATATGTCGACAGTCCATGGTAGCTACCATTTATCTTGGCAACAGTCCATTTGGCGAATCATTGACCAAGGTTACACTGTTCACGTCAGTTCGGACTGACCGTATTTTGACCTACCATGGACTGTCGATCGATCCGATGATGATACCATGGACTGTCGTAATATCAGACAGACAGAGAATAAACTATTAATCGTTCATATTCCTCTTAAACACACACAAGTGAAAGGAATCGAGAGATGAATGAGTCAGTGATACATGAGGCAGGTAGTAAGTTCCCACGTGTTCATTTTGTGCTCATTTCCTCACTATAATTCGATGCTAATACCTACCATGGACTGTCCACCAACACCTAAAAACATCTCTCGCCGCAAAAATGTTTAAAATTTTTGTTAACTTGAAATAGTAATAACCCTACATTTGGTGACAATATAGTACGATATCTCTCCATCAAAAAATGACTGGACACCAGTAACCATACCTGTCATCGATATGCTGAAAATCGTTCATTTTCGGCTGTGGTCACTGTCGTCTGGTCAGACACACGCCCACGCTTGATAACGAAACCACCGAAAAACCTACCATTGACTGTGATTTGACACGTGACCGGCGGTGTTTACCTACAATCATACTTGTCGAATCAGTAGGGTGTTGTATGTGAAATTGAAAGAACGTAGCCGAAATAAAAGTAAGCGACATACAAAGTCATGTTCTCAAATTATATATAAACGCGTTCTTTGTTCCTGGCGAACGAAAATCAGTCTCGACCCGTGATGAAAACCACTAATATGTGCGTTGTTGTTGTCATTGTTTGTACTTTGAGTCTGGTTCACAAGACACATTACTCTACATGTATGCGGAACATCTGGTTCCCAAGACACATTACTCTATATGTATGCGGATATGTTCTAAGTCCTCCAACACAGATCAGTATCGATCCATGGAATTATAGCCTATGAGTGGTCAAATCAATAACAAAACCGAAGGGGGGGGGGGGGGGGGAAGAGGGGGCATGACCCTTTACCAGGTCCTAGTTATTCTGATTGTTTAAAAACATACAACAGTGGTGAGTTATGGGCAGTATACTGCAGCAACAACACGATAAAATAATGCACGCATGATCAGAGAGAATAACTTCGGCGAGAAAAACTCAGCAAAAATTATACAATCGCATTGGCAGTTTTGTGAAGTGAATTCTATCTTGTTTTTGTGCTTTCGCCATTGCTGTTTAGTATGAAAATCGATCAAAATATCTCAATTAGGATATATCCAAACTTGGATTTAATATCCCAAGTGGGATATATATCCCAGTTAGTCCTTTGCTCTGACCTGTATGTATAATTAATTTTTCTTTTTGTCTTTAAATTCATATGCCTGCCTAGGCCTGAAAAAGTAACCACAAACTTCCACTGACATATAATGTAGATGGCAAACTTATCTCTTAGTCTGTAAAGCCCAAATTGTATGAAAATTCAAAGCAAACATGTACAATATTTACATGCAAAATTCATATTTACTTTTGGGTCTAATATTTTCATGGCACTGTAAATGCATTGAAGAAATTCCACCAACATGTCCCATAACACTTCCACGTAGTCTGTGGAATCAAAACTCTGCGAATGATCAACGTGGAATTTAGAATTGTACCGTTAATAAAGTTGTTACATGTATATTTCAATAATTCATAATTCTTTAGCCTGTACATGTAATCTGTCAATGTACATGTTCCATTCTCTATATACCACATCTGTGCTGTGTTATACCATTCATCTATCCTGTGTTTACCATATTTGTCCTGTGTTACCAATTAGGATATATCCAAACTTGGATTTAATATCCCAAGTGGGATATATATTCCAGTTAGTTCTTTGCTCTGACCTGTTTACATGTATAATATCGAAATTAATTTTTTTTCTTCAAATTCATATGCATGCCCGGGCCTGGAAAAGTATCCACAAACTTCCACTGACATATAATGTAGATGACAAACTTATCTCTTAGTCTGTAAACCCAAATTGTATGAAAATTCAATGCAAACATGTACAATATTTACATGCAAAATTCATATTTACTTTTGGGTCTAATATTTTCATGGCACTGTAAATGCATTGAAGAAATTCCACCAACATGTCCCATAACACTCCCACGTAGTCTGTGGAATCAAAACTCTGCGAATAATCAACGTGGAATTTAGAATTGTACCGTTAATGAAGTTGGTACATGTATATTACAATATTTCATAATTCTTTAGCCTGTACATGTAATCTGTCAATGTACATGTTCCATTCTCCATATACCATATCTGTGCTGTGTTATACCATTCATCTGCCCTGTGTTTACCATATTTGTCTTGTGTTTACCATATCTGTCCTGTATTGTACCATATCTGTCAGATATCACTATGTGCCTGTACATGTAATCGCCGAATGAGTCAGTGATACATGAGGCAGGTAGTAAGTTCCCACGTGTTCATTTTGTGCTCATTTCCTCACACTATAATTCGGTGCTAATACCTACCATGGACTGTCCACCAACACCTAAAAACACCTCTCGCCCCAAAAATATTTAAAATTTTTGTTAACTTGAAATAGTAATAACCCTACATTTGGTGACAATATAGTACGATATCTCTCCATCAAAAAGTGCCTGGACACCAGTAACCATACCCATCATCGATATGCTGAAAATCGTTCATTTTCGGCTGTGATCACTGTCGTCTGGTCAGACACACGCCCACGCTTGATAACGAAAGCACCGAAAAACCTATCATTGACTGTGATTTGACACGTGACCGGCGGTGTTTACCTACAATCATACTTGTCGAATCAGTAGGGTGTTGTACGTGAAATTGAAAGAACGTAGCCGAAATAAAAGTAAGCGACATACAAAGTCATGTTCTCAAATTATATATAAACGCGTTCTTTGTTCCTGGCGAACGAAAATCAGTCTCGATCCGTGATGAAAACCACTAATATGTGCGTTGTTGTTGTCATTGTTTGTACTTTGAGTCTGGTTCACAAGACACATTACTCTACATGTATGCGGAACATCTGGTTCCCAAGACACATTACTCTATATGTATGCGGATATGTTCTAAGTCCTCCAACACAGATCAGTATCGGCCCATGGAATTATAGCCTATGAGTGGTCAAATCAATAACAAAACCGAAGGGGGGGGGGGGAAGGAGGGGCGTTTACCAGGTCCTAGTTATTCTGCTTGTTTAAAAATATACAACAGTGGTGAGTTATGGGAAGTATACTGCAGCAACAACACGATAAAATAATGCACGCATGATCAGAGAGAATAACTTCGGCGAGAAAAAGTCAGCAAAAGTTATACAATCGCATTGGCAGTTTTGTGAAGTGAATTCTATCTTGTTTTTGTGCTTTCGCCATTGCTGTTTAGTATGAAAATCGGTCAAAATATCTCAATTAGGATATATTCAAATTTGGATTTAATATCCCAAGTGGGATATATATCCCATTTAGTCCTTTGCTCTGACCTGTATGTATAATCTTGAAATTAGTTTTTCTTTTCATCTTCAAATTCATATGCCTGCCTGGGCCTGAAAAAGTAACCACAAACTTCCACTGACATATAATGTAGATGGCAAACTTATCTCTTAGTCTGTAAAGCCCAAATTGTATGAAAATTCAAAGCAAACATGTACAATATTTACATGCAAAATTCATATTTACTTTTGAGTCTAATATTTTCATGGCACTGTAAATGCATTGAAGAAATTCCACCAACATGTCCCATAACACTCCCACGTAGTCTGTGGAATCAAAACTCTGCGAATAATCAACGTGGAATTTAGAATGGTACCGTTAATGAAGTTGGTACATGTATATTACAATATTTCATAATTCTTTAGCCTGTACATGTAATCTGTCAATGTACATGTTCCATTCTCCCTATCCTATACCATATCTGTGCTGTATTATACCATTCATCTGCCCTGTGTTTACCATATTTGTCTTGTGTTTACCATATGTCTCCTGTATTGTACCATATCTGTCAGATATCACTATGTGCCTGTACATGTAATCTGTCCATGTACTCTGAACATTACTATGAACACAGTATCTTGATAATATATCATCCAACGCCTATTATGTGCTTGTACATGTAATCTATCCATGGAATTATAGCCTATGAGTGGTCAAATCAATAACAAAACCGAAGGGGGGGGGGGGGCGTGACCCTTTACCAGGTCCTAGTTATTCTGCTTGTTTAAAAACATACAACAGTGGTGAGTTATGAGCAGTATACTGCAGCAACAACACGATAAAATAATGCACGCATGATCAGAGAGAATAACTTCGGCGAGAAAAACTCAGCAAAAATTATACAATCGCATTGGCAGTTTTGTGAAGTAAATTCTATCTTGTTTTTGTGCTTTAGATGCCGAAATTCGCCATTGCTGTTTAGTATGAAAATCGGTCAAAATATCTCAATTAGGATATATCCAAACTTGGATTTAATATCCCAAGTGAGATATATATCCCAGTCAGTCCTTTGCACTGACCTGTATGTATAATCTTGAAATTAGTTTTTCTTTTTGTCTTCAAATTCATATGCCTGCCTGAGCCCGAAAAGGTAACCACAAACTTCCACTGACATATAATGTAGATGGAAAACTTATCTCTTAGTCTGTAAAGCCCAAATTGTATGAAAATTCAATGCAAACATGTACAATATTTACATGCAAAATTCATATTTACTTTTGGGTCTAATATTTTCATGGCACTGTAAATGCATTGAAGAAATTCCACCAACATGTCCCATAACACTTCCACGTAGTCTGTGGAATCAAAACTCTGCGAATAATCAACGTGGAATTTAGAATTGTACCGTTAATAAAGTTGGTACATGTATATTTCAATAATTCATAATTGTTTAGCCTGTACATGTAATCTGTCAATGTACATGTTCCATTCTCTATATACCATATCTTTGCTGTGTTTTTCCATTCATCTGTCCTGTGTTTACCATATATGGTATATAGAGAATGGAACATGTACATTGACAGATTACATGTACAGGCTAAAGAATTATGAATTATTGAAATGTACACTTTCATAGCGCCCGTCAACGCTTAGCTTAACGCTTCAACTCCCTCGAGAATGCAGGGAAAGGAGATAGAAGGCCTCTCGACACTGGGATGAATCACCATCCGCTCTTCAATTCGGGACGGCGGATCGACCTCCAAAGGTTCTTCCATTCGAGGATGTAGGGAAGGGAGATGGAAGGGCTCCTGGACACTGGGATGAATCATCATTGGCTCTTCAATTCGGGGCGGCGGATCGACCTCCATGGGTCTTCCATTCGAGGATGTAGGGAAGGGCGATGGAAGGGCTCCCGGACACTGGGATGAATCACCATCGGCTCGTCAATTCGGGGCGGCGGATCGGCCTCCATGGGTTCTGCCATTCGAGGATGCATTCCCATGGGAACTGAAATATTCCGTCTGGAGAGTGGCGAGCGTGATCCGTGTGTGACACTATGGTGACGTCTCATTTGACTGGGATGCTTAAAGACTATATCACACTCTGCACATGTGTGAGTTGGTACTTCATGGTGTGCACGTGTGTGACGACGTAAACTGTCCAGGCGATGAAAGGGCTTCCAGCAAGTCGTACACGTGAACATTGTTGTAGAGTGTCTACTGAATGGAACGTTGACTGTGCGTGTTTTGGGAATACACTTGCTTTTATAACGCCAGTCAATGTCTAGCTTAACGCTTCAACGCCCCGGTGAACTAGCTCAGAAGCTCTCATTTTTCTAGACACTAATTCGTCGAAATGCGGTGACGCCCGTCAACGCCCGTCTCAACGCCTTTTTTTTTCCTGTAAGCCCTGGATTTCCCACTGGACATTTATTGCTTTATTAAGCCATGATTTACATAAACCCTTACATTACCTACATGGCCAAGGGCTTACAGGGTTTTATCCAATAATCCCGAATAAGCAATACTTACATATACAAAAATATATACACATATATATACACATACACATATATATACATACACTCACGCACATATATATACTCACCCATATATATATATACACATATATATACACAATTATAGCCTATGAGTGGTCAAATCAATAACAAAACCGAAGGGGGGGGGGGGCGTGACCCTTTACCAGGTCCTAGTTTTTCTGCTTGTTTAAAAACATACAACAGTGGTGAGTTATGGGCAGTATACTGCAGCAACAACACGATAAAATAATGCACGCATGATCAGAGAGAATAACTTCGGCGAGAAAAAGTCAGCAAAAATTATACAATCGCATTGGCAGTTTTGTGAAGTAAATTCTATCTTGTTTTTGTGCTTTAGATGCCGAAATTCGCCATTGCTGTTTAGTATGAAAATCGGTCAAAATATCTCAATTAGGATATATCCAAACTTGGATTTAATATCCCAAGTGAGATATATATCCCAGTTAGTCCTTTGCTCTGACCTGTATGTATAATCTTGAAATTAGTTTTTCTTTTTGTCTTCAAATTCATATGCCTGCCTGAGCCCGAAAAGGTAACCACAAACTTCCACTGACATATAATGTAGATGGAAAACTTATCTCTTAGTCTGTAAAGCCCAAATTGTATGAAAATTCAATGCAAACATGTACAATATTTACATTTACATATATATATACATATATATACAAAAAGTAAACTGTAGCTCAATTATATATCACAGAAGTAGCTCAGATAATATATAATTCGCATCGATTTTAAGTACAAAATTACAGGAGATGAAGGATTTATTTCACATATTTCCTTATAATATCAATATGATGTATTTTAGGTAGCTTGTAGATCGGCTAGGGGACCCCACTTGGTTTGAAAGGCTGCGAGAGAGCCATTGGTAAAGCAATATTTTTTTCCAAGTCTTTCGTCCGATAAATGGATTCGCGCACAGCCATGAAACTGGGGACTGTACCTCTACTTCTGGAACCGTACAGGCATGATTTTACAATTAAAAGTAAGTGGTTAACCAGAGCCGTTGTACCTGTTTTCCCCAGCAACACATCTCTGTGAGAGAGGTCCATTTCAGATGCAATATTTATCTCTACAGCCCAGGCCTGGAATTGAGCCCATATATGTCTGACACGGATACATGACCAAAATAAATGTAATATCGTTTCCCTATCATTATTGCAGAGACTGCATCTGTCCGACTCTGCCTTTCCCCATTTAATCAAGAGTGTATTAGTAACCAGGTAGTTATGCGTTATCTGGAATTGAAAATATTGGAGTTTGGTTTGTAGTCACAGAGAAGGGATTTTGATAAATGAGTTTCCATTCAGCTTCACTAATATTCGTAGGATTCAGGAAATCATTCCATTTAATTTGGCTATTGCGAGGGATTTCCTGAACCGATTGTAGGAGAGATCGGTATATAAATTTGGAGCATTCTTGGGTTTTGAGTTTAAATAGTATTTTTTTCTCCATTGAAGCCTGATTTGAATAACAGCGTAATAAGTTAAAAAGTTTTTCGGCTTGGTTTGAAATTTACCCTGAAAAACCTGAAAGGATAAGAATTATGAACGACTAGATCTCTCAGAACTCTGACCCCACATGAATGCCAATTCTTAATTCTCTCCAATTGCAGATTGGGGCATAGTTATATATCAAATCATCCATGGTACCTGAGTCAGCCAATTCTCCATGCATATTCTTGATCCAGGCCAAGAGAACATCCTTCCAAAACTTATTTTTAACATTTTTAATGATTTTCTGCAACTCAACCATATTCAGCTCCCAGACCGTTGAGCCTATAATCGGAAAGATTTTGAACATCATGTCAGATTGAAAATCTGTGAGAGCTGCACTACGTTTAACCCATTTAATTTTCATATAATCAATGAAGGACGGAATGTGTATCATATTCATCCCTCCATCTTGTTTACTGCAAATAATTGTTTTTCTTTTAATCTTATCCCCAGATAAAAGCGTACAACATTTTCTGTAATTCGGTCAAAAAATTGTCGGGTGGGTTAGACAGAGCAGAAAAAAGATGAGTAAGAAGTGGTAAAGCGAAAGTTTTAATAACTGTTATTTTTCCAATTGGACTCAAATTTCTCTTATACCACGATCCTCACACGCGTCTAATAGCACCAAGTGTTGGCATATAATTTAAAGCTGGCATCCCTTCCAGGTTTGGGCTGAAAGATATCCCCAGTAGTTTAAACCCTCCAGGATCCCAGTTCATTCTATAGTGTTCACACAATTTAGTTGTGTTACCCTTTTTACTTCCAATCCAGTGGATAATAGATTTTTCAATATTCATTTTACGACCGGAGCAACTCGAAAAATCCTGCAGGATACCCATGGCTCTCCTTAATGATTCTTTTGATCCATCTAGAAACAAAGTAGTATCATCTGCATACTGCAAAATTTTAATTTCGGAATTGTCAAGTTTTATACCGTTGATATCCGGGTCTTTTTTCATAGCTATAGCTATTAATTCTGCGACAATGATGAACAGGTAAGGGGATACAGGATCACCCTGCCGGCACCCTCGTTCCAGTTCAAAAAAAGAAGAAAATTGTTAATTTGCACACAGCTTTTTGAATTTCTTTGAAACAGTTCTATCCATCCACAGAGCGATTCACCGAATCCAAATGACCGCAATGCTCTTTGTATGAACTCCCAGTCGACGCTGTCAGAAGCTTTTTCAAGTCCACCAGGAAGAGCAGTCCAGGTATGTTATTCTCTTCAGTGCACATCATAACATCATAAACCATTCTCGTAACTTCCCCAGTAAACCTACCATTTATAAACCCTTTTGGGACTCACTAATTATTGATGGAAGAACTTTTCTTATTATGTTAGCAATACAAGATGAAGCTATTTTGTAGTCCACATTTAGCAATGATATTGGTCTCCAATTTTTAATGTATTTACGGTCCATTCCATCCTTTGGCAAACGTGTTATTACGCCTTGTTTCTGAAATTCTGATAAATGTCCATTTGCGTACGCATAATTAATTGATCCGAGAAGAAGACCCCAAGACTTTTCCAAAAGAATTAATAAAATTCACATGGAAATCCATCTGATCCAGGTGATTTACCGTTTTTCATATTTTTCAAGGCATTCGAACATTCTGAAAGTGTTACCTGTCCTTCGCATAACTGTTGCTGGTCATAATCTAGTTTAGTTTCATGATCCAGAAAGCTATTGTCATTGTCACTATTTACGTTTGGCGGTTTTGAGTACAAGGTTGAATAGAATGACTTAACTGCATCTAAAATTCCCCTGGGGAGTATAACTCGATCACCACGGTTGTTAATTATTTCTGATATGCTTTTATTAATAAAGTTTCGTTTTTCTGGGTTACAAAAATAGTCCCCGAGGCCCGCCCCCTGTACAGACCTTTTGGTCTTTGATATATGTTGGCATTTGTGGGAAGTTGATGCTGGGTCCACATCGGGCCTTACAGACTAGTCTTTTGTGTTAAATGCCGTCATTTACATCTAACGACGATACAGCTCACCAATCTCCAATGTACGAGATGTCGTAGCGAAACAGCTCACCAATTACCAGTATTCGAGTTGTCAGAGCATTTCCATCATAGCTCTCTAGATTTGTATCTAATACCGCTTATGCCGGTGCTAGGGGCCGTGTGGTCATATCATCCAAGTTGCCACATGAACAGGTACAATAAAAGCGTACCTGAGATACAACACATATCACGAATCGTTAGATTCTTGGTATGTGCTGAAGAATAGGTTAACCGGAAGACTATTCTGTGTAGTCATGTGACGCAGTCAGTATGTCGGCACCTCTTCCCACTTCCCTTATATGTGTTGTAATTTCCCCTTTCTCATACCATTTGGCTTTCGAACGTATAATTGATCCTTCTATTTCGTGATTTCTAATAACTTCCAGGTCCGCTCTTTTACTTTCAAGCCTTTTCATAATCCTGTTTTGTTCTTTTGTGGATGTAACAGAAGCCATATTTTTTTCGAGACTCAAGATTTCTGATTCTATTTCCTTTTCAAAGAAGACTTGGTCATTAATATTTAATTTGAGAGAACTAGGTTCGTCGATATCTCCGGATACATAACATTCCTGGATAGTTTCTTTGACAACATTGTTGATCAGTGTGACATAATCCGGGTCCTGTAGCAGACGTGTTAAATTTCCAGAAACCTGGACCTTTCTCTATTTATCTAAAGTAACATTTCAAAGAAATTAGTGAGTGATCAGATTTGTAGGATATCCCAATGTCCGGACGGTTACGTGATATCGCTATATCGTCAGAAACCAGAAAATAATCAAGCCTACTCTGTTTGTTTAATGCAAGTGGCGGTCTTTCTTCGCCAGGTGAATCGCCTTGTGGATGGATTACACTGACGCCGAATGTCATTAAGATTTAATTCGTCCTTTATCTCTAAGACTGCCAGCCTGGCATTTTGATTATTTTTTTAAGTATAATTTTGTGTATCTGTCGTGTAGTCTAGTGCAAGGTTCCAATCGCGGCAGGCAATGATTGCACTGTTGTTAAAAGTACTCACTTGCCTGAATAATCCTTTAAAAAAATCCGGTTCGTCATTACTAGGCCCATATAGGTTCACCAACGTAATCCTTTTATTTGATATTGAAATGTCGAGAATGATATACCTTCCTTCCTTATCAGGCTTGGTGTTGTGCACCGTGTATTCAAAGTTGTCTTTAAATAAAATTGCGACGCCGGTACTATTAGATTTACCGTGACTGAATTCACATCTATGCCCTCATTCATTTTTCTATTAATTTTCCGTTTGACGCGAGCCATGCGTCTCCTGCATGCATATTATCGAGCTGCTCGTTTGTTTCAATCGTTTAAATACATCAAGTCGTTTTTTAGTGTCCGAGTGAAGTCCCCTAACATTTACTGAGATAATAGTTATATCATCCGCCATGAGGTTCCCAGTTATCGTGCGAGTCATATGTTCGTGGTTCGAAAGTATAATGGTGTTTACTAGTACATGTGGTAAATTTTTGGCATGACAGCTGATAGATTACATGTGGAGAGAAGATAGACAAATAATGTAGTGACAGTTTTGAAAAAAAGTTATCGGGAAAATGGGTAAATGCTAAAGTGAATATCATTGGCAATGGGTCGCAGGCCCCCCGTCCTCCGTGAATCTTAAAACATTCAATTTCAATAAAAAGTAAATACATTAAGTTGAATACCAGTACGAAACTATATAAATAGATTCGTGACGATACTACATCTAATCCGTCTAATCCCTACACACATATACAAATACATAATTCATAGTGCAATACATAACTTTTGTGCTGGGTGATTCATTTATATATGTTTAGTGTGCAATCGCAAAAGACAGGTCAGGAAAAGTAACACATGTTGAAAAG
Organism: Hanleya hanleyi; assembly: GCA_036873755.1. Lineage (NCBI taxonomy): Eukaryota > Metazoa > Mollusca > Polyplacophora > Lepidopleurida > Hanleyidae > Hanleya > Hanleya hanleyi. Next base: position 61,449 of record JAVTVY010020650.1, read on the forward strand.
TAAAATAGAAAAAAATAGAAAAGAGAAAAGAAAAAAACTAATCAAAATCTCATGTGTATGAATATGTCAATGCATAAAATCTTATTAGACGAATCATACGATAGGTTAACTATGTTACTGACGCGTGGATATACATATATACACAATGGCCATAAACAATTTATATCGCGATATGCGACTGATCAGTAGCAAAGTTAATAGTAGAAATGAATAAAGGTTTTAGTAGCGGGCATGCGCATTACATTCTAACGCAGGCGTGAAACAGACATATCCAATGAACATGAACATCGCGCTGTTGGCAAAACATATATTGCATGAACACAGGTGAGAAATGAATACCTTTAAATAACACAAGCATGCAATGAACCCGGTACTTTAACTCGAACGGAAGTTTCTTTTCCAAAGAACGAATTAGAGTATATACAATTGAACATTTAGGTTTACACATGCAAATTATGAGGCAAATTAACAGAGGAGTTTGGCAGCTTGTTACATGCATTCCCTATATATTAGTTAATCCTGCCAAATGACAAGGCGATACGTATGTAATTATACATGTTGGACAGATCAGGCATGCAGTTTGTGTAACACGACGTTAAGTTAGCTATCGGTCCGTGAGAGAAGTACATATAGACACGAGCTTGAAATGAACATATCGTGGCGGTCACGTTTCAACACATAAACATGTAACAGCTCATAGTCATTATTTGTCACAAGGAGTGAGTACCTTGAATATAAATCACCGGGTACCTTGTATTGGATACATATACCAGATACATTGATTTTTTGGTATATAACCTGCAGTTTATATATGAATTTATTTCGGCATGTTTTAGATTCTGTTACGTCGTATATAATACCAGCAAAAACGCAACAGAAAACGTTTGTGAAGTCAAGGATTAACAATTAAAAATATTTATTAACAACACTAAAATCAAATACAAATTAAGTAAGGCTAATACAACAAACAAATCTCCTCAGTGCAGTCTTACTGTTCAATGCTATACCAGTGTATCCTTAAACGTCTGTGCTGTCGTGCACATATAACTTCCAAGTCCGTGTTTCAAGTCCGCAATTTAACACTGCTCTGAGATCGCTTGTGGGAAGATGTATAACCAAAGGCAGCCAAAGTCCGTTCACAGGAAACCAGTCCAGTAATCCGTATCAAAGGTATGACTCTAATGCACCCAAATACCAGTTTGAAAATCTCTCCCCGATCGCCGAATGTCACAATATTTATAGTCTATCAAGCAGCTCTGGAAACTTCCGTTTCCCCGGCAACGACCGTAACTACGCAGTGAACACAAGTCTGGAAATTTCCATCGGTCTCACAAACCAATCAAACTCAAGTCAACTATTACTCCAGAAACTTCGATAGATATTACAATGCTCTGACAACATATTTACTTGTAACTGACTAGGTCACGATTTCTAGAAATATCCATGGCGCACAACAACAATATGGTGCAACAACAACAACACAGCGTAACAACAACAACACCGTGACACTCCCCCTCTTAAAATAAAAGTTTCAAACTTGGAACTTTTTTAACAATTTTCAAAACATTGTTGCAAGACAAAATTCTTATAACATCATAACGTTGCCAAACATATGTACATTATATGCGAGACAAACAATCAGCAATCAAATTATCCTTACCCTTAATATGTCTAATTTCAATATTGTACTCTTGCAACACCAAACTCCATCTCAACAATCTTTGATTCTTGTTCTTCATCTTACTTATAAAAACAAGAGGATTGTGATCACTAAATACAGTAATTGGCAACGATGAAGAAGTAACATAAACATCAAAATCAAAATGTTGTAAAGCTAATATCATTGCCAAACATTCTTTCTCAATTGTAGAATAATTTCTCTGATGTTTGTCAAATTTGCGTGAAAAATAGCAAATAGGGTGATCTACCCCATTCTTATCTTCTTGTAACAGAACGGCACCAGCAGCAACATCACTAGCATCTACAGCCAGTTTAAAAGGTGAATTAAAATCTGGTGCTGAAAGAACTGGCGCACTCTTGAGGATGGCTTTCAGGTTCTCAAAAGCTGATTCACATTTATCGGTCCAAACAAAAGTTACCCTCTTTCTTAAGAGTTGAGTTAAAGGCTCAGAAATATCTGAAAAATTTGGACAAAATTTCCTGTAGTAACCAGCCATACCCAAGAAACGCATCAGTTGTCTCTTACATGTTGGTCTTGGAAACAGTGAGACAGCACTAACCTTAGCATCTATAGGTTTTACCTGACCCTGACCAACAATGTGACCCAAGAATGTCACACGTGCATGTCCAAATTCACTTTTTCCAAGGTTGACAGTCAGCTTGGCGTCACTCAGCCGATTGAACAGTGCGCGAATTCTCTGTAGGTGATCTTCCCATGTATCGCTGTAGACAATGACGTCATCAATGTATGACTCACATCCTTCCAAACCAGAAGTAACACGGTTGATGAGATGCTGGAACGTGGCAGGAGAATTTTTCATTCCAAAAGGCATGACTTTGTACTGGAACAGACCCTCCGAAGTGACAAATGCTGATATCTCCTTCGCACGATCTGTCAGTGGAACTTGCCAGAATCCTTTCAGAAGATCAAACTTTGACACAAACTTGGCACTTCACACTTTATCAATGCAATCGTCTATTCGTGGAATAGGGAATGTGTCAGTTTTGGTCAATGTGTTCACTTTTCTGTAGTCCGTACACATTCTGTAACTGCCATCTGGCTTTGGAACCAGGATACAAGGTGAACTCCAGTTACTATTACTTGGTTCAATGAAGTCATTGTCCAATAAATACTGAATTTCTTTTTTCAGGTAGTTTTGTTTAATGAGATTCAAACGATATGGGTGCTGTTTCACTGGATTAGAATCTCCAACATCGACGTCATGTGAAATTTTATCAATCCGAGTGGGAATATCAGGAAACAAATGTTCGTATTGACTGAGCAGTGTTCTAAGTTCTTCCTGGCGAGCAGGTTCGAGATGACACAACTTGGAATCCAAATTATGTAGAATGTCAGAGTTCTGTAATCTCGCCGCTGTCATTGGATCTTCACGAGTTTCATCACTATCAGGGTCAGAACTAACTACACTTACAGGTTGTACAGTACTGTTAGTGCTATCTCTGTCTATGTATAACTTCAACATATTTACATGACACAACTGATTGTGTTTACGCCTGTCAGGAGTCTGAATTACATAATTGAGGTCACTTAATTTCTTTTCAATGACATAAGGACCATAATATCTAGCCTTAAGTGGACTACCAGGAATAGGTAGCAAAGCCAGTACCTTCTCACCAGGTTTGAAACTTCGTTCAACGGCATGTTTATCATAGGTTGTTTTCATACTTTTTTGTGATGACTTTAAATTTGACATGGCCAAATCACGTGCTTTAGTCAACCTGGTGCGAAAGTCCGACACATATTGTAAGAGACTACATGAGTCCAGATCACTGTCTAGGAACTTTTCCTTTAACAGTATAAGTGGTCCTCTAACTGTATGACCAAATACTAATTCAAACGGACTGAAGCCCAAAGACTCTTGAACAGACTCTCTAACAGCAAACAGTAACAAATGTATGCCTTCATCCCAGTCTTTCTCAGTATCAAAACAGTAAGTCCTAATCATGTTCTTTAATGTCTGATGAAATCTTTCTAAAGCACCTTGGCTTTCTGGGTGATATGCAGATGACTTGTACTGCTTTATACCCAATTCATACATGACTTGCTGAAAAATTCCTGACATGAAATTAGATCCTTGATCAGACTGAACGGACTGGGGTAGGCCAACAAGTGTGAAAAACTTAACTAAGGCCTTAACAATAGTTTTTGCCTTAATATTCCGTAAAGGAATAGCCTCAGGGAACCTGGTTGAAGCACACATGATTGTTAACATGTATTGATTGCCTGACTTTGTTTTTGGTGGTGGACCAACACAATCCAGAATTACCGTACTAAAAGCTTCCTTAAATGCAGGAATTGGTTGTAGAGGAGCCTTCGGTATTGTTTGATTTGGTTTTCCTACCATTTGACATGTGTGACATGACTTACAAAATTCTATAATATCTTTCTTCAAATTTGGCCAATGAAAATGATTAAGAATTTTGTAATATGTTTTGTTAACACCTAAATGGCCTGCAAGAGGTGTTTCATGGGCTAGTCTGAGAATATCTAAACGATATGAATTTGGTACCACAATCTGATACTTAACTGCCCACTCATCATCAGGTGACACATCTGGCGGTCTTCATTTGCGCATAAGAACACCATTCTTACAAAAGTAACACACAGGCTCCTGAGTTACATCACACTCATCTACTGCCCTGTCAAATAACTTGGAAATGTCCTTGTCACTATGCTGTTCATTGACCAGCTGTGATTTTGAAATTTTGTCATTAGAACATTCTAATTTACTATCAAAATGTGGCTTATCAGCCTCATCATTTAAAAACAGACAAGTGTCAGCCAAACAAACGTCGTCGTTGACGTCATCTTTAAGTGACTTTTCAGTCTCCTTGGCCAATTTACTCATGGCTCGAGTAACTGCACAAGCAGGATATAAACATTGAATTTCCTCTTCAACTGGATCCTTGATCTGATCCAAACAAGGCTTGTCAGTTACAATCGGATTAATCCTGACTTTATCTCCCGCAAGATCATTACCAAGAAGTAAATGAATACCCTCAAAAGGTAAACTACCTTTAATACCCACAGTAACAGGTCCAGAAATCAAGTCGGAAGACAGAAAAACGTTATGGAGTGGAACGGGTGTATAATTGTCAGAATCTACCCCTTTAATCAAGACATTACTGCCTGCAGATGAAGAATCAGAAAACGGCAGAATATTTGCCAACAAAAGAGACTGGGACGCACCCGTGTCTCGTAAAATCTTCACCGGAGTAGCGCTAGAAAAATCACTTGAAAGTGACACAAAACCATTGTGAATGAATGGTTCAAAAATCTCCATAACAGAATTTGAAAAACTGTCAACCTTATCCTTGATAGAATTAACAGGAACAGTGTCCCTGGCCATCTTAACAACATGTGCACTATGCACATCACTAACCTGCTTGGGTACAAATCTCGAAGTGAGAAAACCACTAGGCTTTTGAAAAGCCTGATCTTGTCTTCTTTTCAATTTAAAACATTGAGCCAATAAATGACCATCTTTTTTGCAGTTTTGAGGTTTATATTGAGAGTTAAAAGTGGGTGATTGAGATTTTATGATTGACCTTTGACCTTTGTAACTGGGGCTGAGCGTTTTAGGACTGGAGAAAGAGCTGGATTTATTACCTGAGATATTAGACTGGAATGAACTTGGCTTAACAACATTGACAAATGATAATTTGTGTGTCAGAGCATATTCATCAGCAAATCTAGCTGCTTGATTCAAATTGTTGGCATTCTTTTCATCAAGAAATGTTCTAATATCACCATGGATACACCTTTTAAATTCCTCTACCAGCATAAGCTGTCTAAGGTTTTCAAATTGGTTATCAATTTTAACCGAAGCACACCATCTATCAAATAATTGTTCTTTTGAACGAGCGAATTCAACATGAGTCTGTGAGTTTCCTTTTTGACAACTACGAAACTTTTGTCTATAGGCTTCAGGAACCAATTCATAACCCTTAAGTATTAAATCTTTCACTAAATCATAATTTGATGCTTGCTTCACCGTCAATTGAGTGTAAATGTCCCTCGCCTTTCCAATCAAAACACTTTGAAGAAGTAAACTCCAATTTTCTTTTGCCCAGTTTAAATTTTCAGCAATTTTCTCAAAATGCAGAAAATATTTATCAACTTCTTTTTCCTGAAATGGTGGGACAAGACGAATTTGACGAGCCGCATCAAATCTTGATTGTGATTGTACAGGTACATGTGCAGGAATTGTTTGCGAGTGTAATTCCATATTCTTTAATTCTAATTGAAATTGTCTTTCTTTCTCTTCTCTTTGTAACTGAAATTCTCTGTCTTCCTTTTCTCTTTCTATCTCTTTTTCTAATTCTAATTTCTTTAATTCCAGTTGATTTTGTAATTCCAATTTCTTTAATTCCAAATCACCAGCTGTTTTCTCAGTTAAATCGAAATCACTTTCTTCCCAAAGTTGTTTACTAACAAAATGTTTAATAATGAGTTTCTTAATTTCTTGCTTTTTCCAAGATGTTTTAAAATTAATTTCCAAGAATTTACACAGCCCAAACAAATCCTCTTTACGTAGCTCATTAAATTGCTCCTGACTAGGATTTAAAGCAAACTCTGCTGGTTCAAAAGACATGTTGTCAATATACTACTCCCTGACTTCACGAATCCAAACAATGTATCAATTTAGAACTGTGTAGCAAAGCTGGAATGTAAACAAAACTATCCCGGACAGGTACCCCAATTCTGTTACGTCGTATATAATACCAGCAAAAACGCAACAGAAAACGTTTGTGAAGTCAAGGATTAACAATTAAAAATATTTATTAACAACACTAAAATCAAATACAAATTAAGTAAGGCTAATACAACAAACAAATGTCCTCAGTACAGTCTTACTGTTCAATGCTATACCAGTGTATCCTTAAACGTCTGTGATGTCGTGCACATATAACTTCCAAGTCCGTGTTTCAAGTCCGCAATTTAACACTGCTCTGAGATCACGGTAATGTCTATGCAATATCCGTCGCTTGTGGGAAGATGTATAACCAAAGGCAGCCAAAGTCCGTTCACAGGAAACCAGTCCAGTAATCCGTATCAAAGGTATGACTCTAATGCACCCAAATACCAGTTTGAAAATCTCTCCCCGATCGCCGAATGTCACAATATTTATAGTCTATCAAGCAGCTCTGGAAACTTCCGTTTCCCCGGCAACGACCGTAACTACGCAGTGATCACAAGTCTGGAAATTTCCATCGGTCTCACAAACCAATCAAATTCAAGTCAACTATTACTCCAGAAACTTCGATAGATATTACAATGCTATGACAACATATTTACTTGTAACTGACTAGGTCACGATTTCTAGAAATATCCATAGCGCACAACAACAATATGGTGCAACAACAACAACACAGCGTAACAACAACAACACCGTGACAATAAAAGAAAGTGGTTTTCTAGCTAGATACTCTGAACATCAGTCTTGTAAGGAATACCAATACCATATGATCATATTAATGCGAAAACTTAAATAGCATGCAATCTTATTAGTGCGGAAACCTAACTGGCATGCACATCAAATTTATATGACAGAACTTACCATTACTCGCACGAGGTAAAGCGTTCTGGCAGGGAAATTGACACCGGCCTGAAATAAACAAAGTTCTACCAGGTCAGAGGAAAGGACTAACTGGGACACAAATACCATTTAGGACATTAAATCCAGAATATGACATTGAAATACATGTACCGGTATATCCCAATTGTGATATTTTGAACGATTTTCTTACTACACGGCAATGGCATATTTTGGCATCTAAACTACAAAAGCAACACCTTAACGCCCGTTTCAACGCTCGTCTCCATATCTATTTCAACGCGTTATGCATTGTCGATCATCACTACACGTTGATGTTGGAGGTTGAAGAAGATAATTTCCCGTCTCCAGCTGGGTCTCCATACAGGTTTGAAAAGCCTGATGCAGGGTCAGCAGATTCTGGGCACGGGTATCCTCTTTGAATACTATCTGTTTCTTATGCAGCAGAAGACATACGTGTCACCGATTGAATGTCATCTATGAGCGTGGTAAGATGAGAACGCATGCGTTGGTCGTTGATCCCACCTTGCGCTGCATCAATAAAAGCATCGACATTGGCTTGACTTAACGCTTCGGCTAGAATATCGTCGTTGTTGGGTTCAAACAAGTTGGACTCTGCAGTACTCATCGTGAATTGAGGGGACGAATGCTGTGTGGTCTATTTATAGTGGGACGCTTTTGATCTTAATGATACGTTCGAACAAATGTTTCTTTTGTGCTATTGCTCTGAGATACGCCGTTTTCCAGTTCATGCCCGAGGTTTTCAACATCGACGCTGTTCTTTCGATTTCCATATGGATCGGGTCCTTGTCCAGCAATTTCATATGTGTCAGCAATTCGGCATACTGCAGACGTAAACCGTCATAGTCTGGGTGCCAATCTGTTATGGGCTAACATTGTGGCGAATACCCTTTGTGTTGAAACTTGTTTCGTGTGGCCTCCAACATCTTACCCATCTCGGCGTCCATACTTTCTTTGAACAAATCCTTAAGCCTCGAGTTCACATTATGTTCTTCAACCTCGTGTTGGTCCTTCACGGTTGGGTGATATTCCGGGAATGATGGTATGGGGGCGTGTTGCTGCTCTGGCAGATGTGGACTCGGTGGATGGTGTAGGGGCTGTGGTGATGCCTCGCCGGATAGCAGGTGGGTCGTCAGCCGACGATCTTCGGGGGGTATGGGCCTTTAAATCTACGAACAGGTAGCCGTACGGACGACTTGTCGCTCCTTGAAACGCCTACATGAGATGGTCGATGTTCTGAGGATACATTCGACTACCAAACACACGGATTTGTGCTCTGTCGATGGGATTGGAGAACAACACAAAGTATTGACAGTTCAAGGCAATATCTCTGGACGCCTTCCCTTGAGGAAAGAGATTCTGAGTCAAATAGATGACGGACAGATTGCGATGATGGGACCCTTTGGTGAATAGGTCGGCGATTTTCGATTTGTCTTTGGCCGCACTCATCAGATCATCGAGCACTACCACGTTGGTCTGCTCGGAATCGAAGTAATAGGGTTCGCCTATGTCGTGAGGAATTCCTGGGACGAAGCTCACATTCTGTAATCGCGTAGTTTCGTAGGCGGGCTGCCACTGGCTATAACACCATATAACGCGAGTATAACGGATGGGGCCTTCCTCTAAGAACTTGATCACCCAGGACGTCTTTCCACACCCCGTAGGGCCGCTCACCTCGCGTGTGTGACGTAGGTGTTGATCGTTCTTCGCGCGTACTTTGAATTTGAGCGTTATCGGGACTCCGTTCCGTGAGATGGCTTCGCTGTATACGATTATTATGTATGGAAAGCAAATGTCTACGTAGATTAAATGGCGTGGAAAATGACTTCGAACACAAGTGACATGCGTAAACCATGGCTCTCGTCTCCATGGACACCAGGCGTATAATGAAGCTTTCACAGATGCATGTCGTGTTTATATGCAAGAGCTCCGAGCTCGGGGATGTCAACGCCCGGTGGTGGTAGCTCCCGTGGGGCGGAGCTCTTAGAGCTCTTGGATCTCGGAGCTCTTTAGCTCCCGTGGGGCGGAGCTCTTGGAGCTCGGAGCTCTTTAGCTCCCGTGGGGCGGAGGTCTTGGAGCTCGGAGCTCCGGAGCTCCGGAGCTCTTGGAGCTTGGAGCTTGGAGCTTGGAGCTCGGAGCTCCGGAGCTCTTGGAGCTTGGAGCTCGGAGCTCCGGAACTCTTGGAGCTCGGAGCTCTCGGAGCTCAGAGCTCGGAAGTGACATTTTTTTTCTCACCCGCGCACTTCCGGATGATCCCGCATGCGGCCGGATAATCTGCGCGCTGCGGGCGGGCGGGCCCGGGGGAAAACCCCCCACTGGAAAACCCCGTTCCAAGGTCACGCGCGATCTGTCGTCATGTGTACTATCGTGATGACGTCATCAGTTTATGTGTACTTTCCGAATGTTGAAAAGGTGCCGGATGTAGGTACCCGGATTGACGCGCGGGCGTCAAGGACCCGGATGTAGGTCAAAGGTCACTACATGCATTGCAGAACTGCACAGCCCAGAACATACCTTGATCACGTGATAGCCACGTGACAGCCCCCAGCCCAGAACAAGTCTGTACATGTCTTGATCACGTGATCACCACGTGACCACCCCCTTAAATTTTACCCGAGGAACAAATAAGTAGGTCAGACTGGCTTTATCCGTCTTTTCTATACTACTCCTGTTCATTTATCCTGTCATCTGGGTTTATTCACATCAGTTGAATTTTCTGGATAATCTGAATAAATTAAAATGATCAAAATAAGAACATGATACAATTGTCTTTATTCATTCAACGACTGAAAATTTGTTTCGCTCATGTCAGTGGTTATGGACCTGCTAAATGGACTTAAAGATACAACCGATCAGGTGTTAACAAAGTGCTTTTTCACTAATATTTCTGGAGTCGTGTCCCTGCATATGCCCACGGAAACCTGCAGTCGTCTTTGGAGATTTTTCACGATAAGGACATATATATTCATATTTGTTCACCTTCCTGCCTTTCTGAACGGGAAATAGTTTGGTCTTTTCTCTGTTTTCCTTTTCCATTTCGCTTGTGCAAGTTGTGGGCGGCAAGCTGGTCTCGTTCTCACCGGAGAACTCGATGGTGTCATCGTTCACTTCACGATTGTTTGATGCTTCGTCATCAGTAGTCTTCTCCTAAGATTTCCACAAAGTCCTCGTCATTCAATAATTCGTCTTTGTTGTACAATTTGGCCATAATTAGTATACAATATCTTGAGCGAGACTGTCATGTTTTCAACCGGATTACACGCTCAAATTGACAGCTATCACGGAATTGTGGGTAATCGCTAAGGAAACGACTCTGGCGGATGTAGGCAGTTGGTGCTTTACGCATGCGCTTTTTTCTAGACGGCCTAATCAACTGTTGTTTTATGGACTGATATGGGCTATTGAAACCACAGCCCGAAGCACGCATGCGTATATAAACATCAAAGAAAAAGACCGCCGTTTCCCATCCAGTCAATGCAAGATCGTGGATTTACCTATGCAATGTGACGAATATCCCAGCAAGAAGTTCTGATAATGCACACATTCCACGTTGGAATATGGCGAATCATGGATAGCCTCACGGCATCAGTTCAGTGTGAAATATAAAGTAAAGAAAAAAATAAACCGTCCTTATATTTTGTCAAATATTCCAATAAACAATTTTCTTAGTTGTTTCGCTTTTTGCTTTTTGGTTCGATTTCTTCCATTTAATTTTTACACTAAGTTTGCATAAAAACGGTTTATTTCTCGAAAAATATTTATCCTAGAGTATCTAATTCGGCTTAAGCCTCTGCTTAGGGTCGTGTGGTTATTTCATAGTTTCCAAATGAACAGCTGCAATAAAAGCGCGGTTGAGATAGTAAGGCTACTTATTAGAACCCTCTGTATTCTAGTCTGAGTGTGAGGTGCTGAGGGAGGGAGGTTTTCTTGTAGAGTCATATGGTTGCTTTTTAGTCGCCAGACGTCGTCAATTTTTATCACCTCTTACATATCTCTCCAATTTAGAATTGCGATAAATATGCCTGTTTGTTTTTAATTCAACAAAGTTCAAAACTGTGGGTTGCTCGATTTTGTAAAGAAATTATTCATTAAATGTCAACAGTTTAAGAACTAGACCAAAATTGGTAAAACTGAGACAAGAACAGTCTTTTACCGGAAATGATGATGTAAATCTTGATAAGTTGATTCCTTTTTCAAAATAGCTATAGAAAAAAAGAACGTTCATTTTTTTAAATTAATTTTGTTAAAATCTGAATATCTTCACATCTTACATGTTTACATTTAGCAAATTTACATTTGGAATCCTTGAGAAATACGCTTTTAACAAATATATACATTATCATAGCTATGAGGGAAACTTTGAACTGTGTAAAGACAAAGTCGAGGGAGTGTGTAAATTTGTCTGCAGGAGGTCTCAGTATCCTTAAATAACAAAAATCTGAATATATCCATTGCTCGGATCTTGCCGATCCACCATTCAGACTTGTTATAGCTGGATCTATTTGCTCCACAAGCAGATTGAGTAACCTAGTTGAATTCCCCCATAAACCATACATTAAATTTATCTCGACTTATGTTAGGGATGACATATATGTCTTGAACCACATCTCAGACGAAATTCCACATGATGAAATATTCTGTAGTTTTGATGTTACCAACCTGTTCAGCAATATTTGACATGAACTTGGAATTAAAGCCATTTAATATCGGCTCGATAACATTCCTTATTAAACGATGAACGTTTCTCCAAGAGTTCTCTCATCGATCATAATAATTATGCCAGGAAACAACACCTTTCAATTTGGAGAAAAAAATTTTAAGCAACTCCTAGACACAGCCATGGACCCCAAATTTGCAGCGAACTACAACATCAGGATATTTAGACAGATGTATGAGAATGTTGAAACTCTTTTTGGCGCACTGATAAAAGAGCAAATACACAAACCCTTCAAACGTTATTTGGACGATGGTTTCTTCGTTCGGGATAACAAAATTGCAAGCTTTCAATGTTTTTCATCAAATTTTTAATAACTTAGATGCAAATAATCAATTTACCATGGAACAAAGCGCAGCATTCATTGAAACGGCAAGATAACAAGATTATCACCGACATTTATTACAAGCCTACAGAAAGGAGGTGTTCGCTTTAGATGGATATTTTCCCCTTCAGAGTCGCTTTCTGTTGCTCTATTGTCTCGCACCGAGCCGGCCGGTAAATTGTGACGTAATGCTCAGGTATTCCCCAACTCTTTGTCAGACAGGCGAGGCCAGTCTAATGGGAAATTTTGGTTCATATTCTCATACGGTTACCATTAGTATTTTCATGAACGACCCAGATATTTACGAACAATAATCAGTTATATTAATATATAAACCGAATCGAAATCTGAAAAATCACTGCCAAAAGTTCAGCGAACAATAATTAAGGAAGTAACTGCAAAAAAAAACAAAAACAAAATATAGCCGCGAGCGGCAATCCTCGGGTTGCAAGCACAAATCGCAGGCAATGAACCAACAGCAGTAGTTCAGATGTGTTCAGTTTCTGACAAATGTTTTTATTGTTGTTGTTGTTGTTGTTATTTCACAATGATGCAGAAAGGACAACAACACCACCATCACCTACAAATGTTCAATCAAAGTGCAGTTCCTGATATTCTACATCTTACCTTGTTACTTTGAGGTCTAAACTGTAAACAGACGCATTCACAACGGATAATTAACTGAAGTCTTCAGAGTTTCTCGAACACTCAAACCACTGATCAACATATGCAACATATGCGAAAAACTTGCTGGTCACGTGATTACACTGCATTCCTCGTGTCCATACATGGCACCACAGGTGTCGGAATAGAACCACATGACGGGAGGTCCTAGGGTAAACTATGACCCAATTGTTAGTATGATACAGGCTAATTCCTATAAATCACCCTATTTTCGAGCCATTGCTATGACGTACGAATATCTGTGCATTGGCCCTTTTGCACAGTTTTATCCGTAATGGCAAAACGCATTTGTAAAATCACGGGATCGAAGTGATGTTATTATATCATTATTCAATTGTATATTTAATTGTATAATTATTTCTTTTCCCCAAAGAATGAAAGAATGCATTATAAAAGCGGAACCGAGTCGGCTTCCGAAATTATGCATTCTAGGCGATCTAGAAAATCCTGACGGGCTGGACATTCAATTCAATAATAACATGGAGTGCATGAACTGTCTAGCGAGGGGAGAGGGGGGAGAGATGCGTCAACATATAACCTATTCTAATTGTAATAATGAAGTTATGATTTTAAAATTCAGAACTGTACTGTGCATATCGAACAATTCTCTCAAAATTTCTGTTTTTGTGAAATTTACGGTCGATCATCAAGGATGGGACGGTCCATGGTTATAGCAGTAAAGGGAGACAACCCATGTAAACGACACTCATACTAATGAAAAGGTAGACAGAACAGTCTATATTTGTTTTCTGCGTGAGTCTTTTGTCTGTGTCTAGTATTTACGAGTTTGAAAGGGTTATGCTCTTGTATTCTGTATAAGACTAAGTGAATTTATTGTATCGGTTCAATTTAGGAACGTGAAATTGTATCGTTTTTCCAACAAATCCCCGAGTGAATGTTGCAGGCTGCAGATGTATATAACGCGTCGGGAAAATATTTAAGCTACGATTAAATGGAAGGAAGCAATAAAAAAGTTAGCTATAATAATATCCAGTAATAAAACATTTAATGCGGGAACATCGACCTAGGAACAGATATTGAACTGGTGAATAATTTCAAATTCCTTGGCATCCTGTTTAATGATGTTCTGAACTAGATAAATCATATAGATTATATTTGCAGGAAGGTGTCGAGAAACATAGGTATAATTAATCACATAAAAAACTCCATAAATAAGAGAACACTTTACATATTATATTACTCTCTGATCTTCCCTTATCTGTCGTACGGAAATATTCTATGGGGAAATACGTACTCGAGCCATCTAAATCCGTTGTTTCTGCTACAAAAGCGTGCTGTAAGAATTATATCTCTTTCCAATAAACGTGATCATACACTTCCAATTTTCCTCTCGCTGAAAATTTTGCCACTTCTTCAACTGAACCAATATTCTTGCTTACGTCATGTCCACAAGTTTTTATATAATCTTGATCAATTACCAAACATCTACCAAACCTACTTCACCAGGCAATTAGCTATTCATCAATATCAAAGAAGAACCCGCAACATCAATCTCTACAGACCATTTCACTATTCCAACTTATCATATTACACTCTCAAGTGTTCAGGTCCTCGGGAATGGAACAAACTTCCCTCTTACTTAAAAACAATTGATTCCTCGTCACTCTTCAAGTCAAAGGTTAAATCCTATCTTCTTGAAAAATGTAGTCAATTTTGATGATCCTTCGTATTAAGCTGTGTACACATCGCATCGTTTTTTTGGCTCAACTCACCTATTACATTCGCTCAACCTAATTAGTTAAATATCTAGGGATAGAACAAACCCATCTGGGCTTTATTCCCGCCATCCACATTTCTACAACTGTCAATCTCATGTTATCATATTTGGTGAATAAAATCTAATCTAATCTAATCTAATCCAGCTGTGCTGGAAATGACGGCATTGCTTCATTTTACATCTAACCAGCAACATTTCTGCATATTGTATAACCATGACGCAATGCATATATAGAGTCACTTTTCACGTCAAAATCCGTTAATTGAAAATTCGACCATTTTGATTGGTCGATGGCGGCCATCTTTATTAACCGATGAACTTTATGAGTCATAAGAAGGGAGAACTCTGTCCATTGATCATGTGTACCAAGCTTCACAACGATCGGAGCAGCGGTTTCAGAAGCGAAGATCAATGAAGGTTTGGAGCTAAATCCAGGATGGCCGCCAAACCGTTCAGCCAATCGAAAATATTTGCTTTCCGTGCAACAGACAGTGGCCCTCCCGACATAATGCAGTGACTTAGAAATCCGTATCTATCAGGGTTCAAGAGAATAAGCCGTTGCAAAATTGGCAAAGTTTTTCACAGAATTCAAGATGGCGGCCAAACCACGTGACGTAGGATCAAAATTTTTGCATATTCGTGATCGCCATATCCCAATGCATATATATAGCCACTTTTTCCGTCCAAATCCGTTACTTGAAAAATCAACAATTTTGATTGGTCGATAGCGGCCATATTGTTTTAGGGAGCAAATTTTTAAATCGTAATTTGAGAGCCCCAGGTCCAGAGATCATGTGTACCAAGTTTCGAGTCAATCGACCCAGCGGTTTCAGAGAAGAAGATCTTGGAAGGTTTCAGGGTAAATCCAAGATGGCCGCCAAAGCATTTGACCAATCAGCTTCTTCTTTGGGTATTCATTAGATCTAATGGGTTCAACTACCAAGAACTCACCAAATTCATCATCGTTGTGTCCCATAAGTTACATATAGTCACTTCCGCTATCGAAATCCGTTACATTAAAAATCGGATAATTGACAAATTTCGGTGAAATACGATGGAGAATATCGGGAAAACTATTGCAGCTAGGCTAAAACCGTTGACATACTTCCGAAAGAGCTGCTCCTGGACAATATAATGCAACAAACTACAAGGCTGTACCTATCGTAGTTCCAGAGATATAGGCTCTACAAGATGTGCTCCGTTTCTGACAAAATCCAAGATGGCGGCCAAACCACGTGACCAAGGACCAAAATTTTTGCATATTCGTGATCGCCGTATGCCAATGCATATATGTTGACACATTTCCCGTCCAAATCCGTTACTTAAAAAATTAACAATTTTGATTGGTCAATGGCGGCCATTTTGTTTTACGGAGCAAAATTTCAAATCGTATTTTGAGAGCCCCAGATCCATAGATCATGTGTACCAAGTTTCGAGTCAATCGACCCAGCGGTTTCAGAGGAGAAGATCTTTGAAGTATTACTTTTTTTTAGGGTAAATCCAAGATGGCCGCCGGCCCTTTTGACCAGTCGGCCTCGTCTTTGGGTATGCATTAGATCTCTCTATTCCCAAACACTATGCGAAGTTTCAGCCAGATCACTATAGCGCTGTTGAAGGAAAACCTGTCACAAAATCTGGCGGAATAATAATAATAATAATAATAATAATAATACCAATAATAAGAGGTTTGCAGCCTCTGGCTTGCAACCCTAAAAAACATATTGGCACATGGGAAAGCAAGCGTCATCACTTGTTGAGAGTTATTTCCTTAATAAAGGCCTTGATGCATTGTATAAGACAAGTTTAACCGTATAACTTTTCAATTCATAGTTACAACTTTCCGCTGCCCTAAGACGAAATTATATATGTGTAGCAATTATTTTTTTGCTCTGCTGGATCGCCAGAATATTCAAACACTGAACAAGTGGTCTGACTGTGTGTGTGGAGTTGTTTGTGTGCAATTCTATTCACGAATTATAATAAAATAAGGGATTATGTGCGTTAGGGGTTCGCTGTCTTTCATTTCACGTCACTTTAAAGTCCAAACTGAAGGATGGAAGAAAAAAGAAAAAATGAAAATATTTTTTCAGGGATTTGGGGATTCGAACCAAAATGTTGCGTTTCTTCTAATCTGTAGTCCGACACTGTAGCCATTCGGCCAAGCAGCTGTTTACAATTATCGGCTTGAGGAATCATGTGCTGAATGACGGTGAACGACACCCTTTCAGAGCATTACAAGCATTTTGACATATTTCAGTATTATGAAAATATGACACCTTTAACCAAAACGATTTTTCAGTATCATTTTGGATCAAACGTACCGCATTTCGATATGTAAGACTCGTTTTGGTTAAAGGTGTCATATTTTATATATGAAGGGAATTCCCTTTAAGAATATCGCAAAAAATAGCAAAAACAAACAAATGCTTATTTTCTAATACTCGTAATATTTTTTTGACAAATCTCTTCTCGGTGAAAATTGAAAATATGAAAATTCAGTATTTTCTCTCTCAAGCTAATAACTTTTCAAGTGAACGAGAGGAAATTATATTTTCGGTTCATAAACGCAACACACTAAGGAAAAAAATACGGTTAAACCAAACACCTCCTTTGCCATAACATTAGATGGTTCTTTGAAGACAATGATCCACGTATGATTGTAAACGATGCAGTACGTATCTTATCTATCCATAAGGTTTTTTCCACTCACCGTAGATCGCGTGACTTTCCTCGTAAATGAATGACGTAAAGGTTTCTCAGTCTCTGGTACAAGCCTTTATCTTGTTTAGATTTCATGGCTGATAGGTTCAGTATATCGTGATGTTGATATCAGATTCGTAGCCGTTTATTCGACTTGTACTCGTTCGTTAATTTGATTATTAGATCCACTATGAACCAATCTCATATGTTTCGTGAACTATGAGATTTTCTTACAGCATAGGACACATATGCTGGACATGGTATATATGCTGGACATGGTACATATGCTGGACATGGTATATATGGATATGGATATAATCGATACATCCCGGTGGATATCTCATGGAGAATGAAGTAGCCTGACTTTGCTATATACGGAACTGATGGTATCGCCAAGAAATATGGGAAGATTATATGATTATAGAAATATGATGAATTTGTTACACGATACTTAAAAAACACTTTCTGCCACAAATTTTTCACCTTCTCTCGTAGATTTCCTACATCTCTTCGCGCAATTCTCGAGAGAAGCCCTTTTCGTTTTAAAGATGTTTACTCCATCAACATACATCAAAACTCTAGTAAGATTGAAATGGCGGAAGTTAACGGAATTGGTGTTATATTCTACATTTGCTGCTTTCGAGTAGACAAGTCAAATTGTCAATCTGGAAGGAGTTGAAACATATTACTCCAATTGTATATAACCTGTCCAGCAGGTACGTTAGACACCCGAACCTCCCTCCGGGCAGGGGCGTCGTTAGGGGGGGGGTCGTCAGGTGCGAACGACCCCCCCTTGGACGCGCCAAAAAAAAAACAGAAGAAAAAGAAGAGAAAAAAAACAAAAACAGAAAAAAAACAAAAAAAAGCAAAAGGGAAAAGAAAGGAATAAAAAATGTCCGTCTCCAGGCTCGTAAGCATGCTCCGTTCCAGTAGTGATGCGTCAGTTCGCTCAACAATGGGTTTACCACGACTTTCCGTTTTATGGTCATAAAGTGGATTATGAAAGCTGTATATGTATAAGCTTTGCTGAAGGCTATACTACATGTACATTCGTGATATTTCATTTCCGGAAAATATATCAGTTTAATTTTTTTTCTAGTCAGTTTTTGTACCATGGCCACGTTTTAATGAGTGATATTAGTTTCACTTTTCTAGTCAGTATTTCACCATGGCCACGAGATATAGTCCATGATACACAGTTTGATATTCTACACAATAGTATTGTGATATTTTCAGCAAAAGTTTAATGTTCACAGTCATGAAATGACATGGATCGGAAAGTAATATGATGATGTTTAGTTTTAATCATTTTTGATTTAGGGGGGCCCGAATATCTTTTGGCCACTCACTTTTCAGCATCCCTAACTGACCATGTCCCCACATAAAAATTACAGATAGAGTGCAAGGATGTGTAGTGGTGTGTGTTATAAGCCCGTTTTGTTTGGGTCAAACCAGGAAGTCAAATGGAGTCCGGCATATTCTTCAATATCGATGCGGGTTTATGCGAAACAAATGTGAAAATAGAACCATAAATCTATATACATTGTGTTCAGATTTGTTTCCGGGAAAACGGGTAAAACGCATCTACGGCAACCGGAGACCCCGGAGCTTCCGGGGCCTAGGCGGCCCCTGGACCCTCGCCTGTCAGGCTGTGAGGATCGCTCATTTTAGCTTTGTGCAAATGAATCGCTGTCATATTGGTTCTAATGTTCAATGATGTAAAGGTAATCGTGTTTTTTTTTATGTGATAAATATAACTAAAAAGTCAAATGGATTCAGGCATGAAGTATGATTTTTTTCAATTTCGACGAGTGCTTATCAATGCGAAACATACGTGAAAATATAGAACCATAAATCTGCATACATACGTTCGAATTTATTTCTGAGAAAACGCTTAGAACGCGTCTCTGGAGATCTGGAACTTCGAAGCTCCCGTGGCCTAAACGGCTCGTGGCCCTTCGCCTGTTGGGCTGTGAGGATTTTCTTGTTTTATCTTTGTGTGAATGAATCGTATCTGTAGGCATATTGGTTTCCCTCCCAAGAACTATAAGTCATCGTTTTGTATGTTTTAAATATAACTAGAACGTGAAATGGATGAAGGCATGAGGTGCGATGTTTTAAATATCGATGCATGCTTATAATTGCGAAAAAAAAATCGTGAAAATAGAATCATAAATGTGCATGCAGTATGATCAGTTTTATTTTCGGGAAAACGTTCAGAACGCATCTCCGGCAATCTAGGACCCCGGAGCTTCCGGGGCCTAGGCGGCCCCTGGACCCCCGCCTGTTGGGCTGTGATAGTGGTCCCCCACTTTCAATTACGTTCCGACGCCACTGCGTTATCCTACGAGGTATATCGGCCCAAAGCATTATTATTATGTTTTCAAGATGACAAGAGAATAAAATATAATACTGATATTTGACAAATGACGTGTTAGTTTAATTGTTGGAAATCGCTCAGAATGCATCTCAAGCCATCTAAGGTCCCAGAGCTGTATAATATAACCCTAAATCTGCATACATTATGTTCAGATTTAATTCCGGGAAAACGCTTAGAACGCATCTCCGGCGATCTAGGACCCCGGAGCTTCCGGGGCCTAGGCGGCCCCTGGACCCTCGCCTGAAGTGCTATGATAATCGACCCCCCTTTCAAAATTCCTAGCGACGCCCATGCCGGGTGAAAGTATATTTCCGGTAATTTGTCCTAGAGCTTGTGTATGACCTAATACAATAGTAGGAGTGACTCGAACTATCATCACTTTGAAGTAAATATTGTCTATAACGATTTAGCCAGTTGGCCAAAGTGGGAACTTATCGTTACTACTTTTCCCTGCATACATTGTACCTGTTACCTGTGCTAATGTGTAGAGGAGGCCCATGCACACCTTGTACCTGTTACCTGTTCTAATGTGTAGAGGAGGCCCATGCACACCTTGTACCTGTTACCTGTTCCTAATGTGAGGCCCATGCACACCTTGTACCTGTTACTGTGCTAATGTGTAGAGGAGGCCCATGCACACCTTGTACCTGTTACCTGTTCTAATGTGTAGAGGAGGCCCATGCACACCTTGTACCTGTTACCTGTTCTAATGTGTAGAGGAGGCCCATGCACACCTTGTACCTGTTACCTGTTCTAATGTGTAGAGGAGGCCCATGCACACCTTGTACCTGTTACCTGTGCTAATGTGTAGAGGAGGCCCATGCACACCTTGTACCTGTTACCTGTTCTAATGTGTAGAGGAGGCCCATGCACACCTTGTACCTGTTACCTGTTCTAATGTGTAGAGGAGGCCCATGCACACCTTGTACCTGTTACCTGTTCTAATGTGTAGAGGAGGCCCATGCACACCTTGTACCTGTTACCTGTTCTAATGTGTAGAGGAGGCCCATGCACACCTTTTCTGACCGGTCGTCAGTATGCACGTGTGTGCGTTGTGTTTATAGTGATAAAATGGAATTAATTTGGTAAAAATCATCATTTTCAAGAAAACATTTTTAAATTAGATGAAATAACTTAAAATAAACTGATCTTATCTCACGTATCGAGTATTGCATAAATTTTTCTCATAGAAAATAGTGTTGGCCGTCCGACCTGTATCTGAATTAATGGAAAAATGAGTCTCGGAAATAGGCCAAATATTTGTTTTTAACCTTTTTCATCCTATGAAACAACTATCACAGTAGTATGACATATCAACGGAATAGTTTCAT